>BQNB010035378.1:0-13682 GCA_026074375.1 Tanacetum coccineum | reverse complement strand
GCTAGATCGCGCTCAACGAGACGGTCATTTCCACGCGTTACTCGAGTCGCCTACTGGTACCGGGAAGTCGTTGTCTTTGCTGTGCTCTGTTATTGCTTGGCAGAAGAATCATAAGGCTAAGTTAACAGCTCTCCTTTATGGGGGTAAGGCGGATCCTGAAGCGATGGCTGATGTGTTTGGGCGCGGCGGGGGGTTCGTTCCCGAAGCTGAGCCGTCAGGTATAATTGAATTGGGGGAATTGTAATTAGTTTATGTCATTTGATTGTAGCACGTTTACGTTATTAGCGTTTTTCGTATTAGATGTGAATTTTGCGTGACGGTTTTTGAGTCTGTATTTTTTTAAAAGTACGAAAAAGGGAGGGCTTTACCTGATTTTAGTTTGCGCGGGGGTGGACTCATGGACTAGTTACCCAAAAAATAAAGGGGTATTTGTTTCGTGTTATATGTCAGGCTTATCGCTTATTTGGTTTTGAGCTTATGTTTCCTAAGCTCACTTTTTGTGACTTATTTTGAAACTTTTCGGCTTTTACAAGTTCATTATGACATAATAAACATGTCTAAGCCGGAAGTTTTGAAATAAGCCACAAAAATGAGCTTATGAAATATAAGCCCCAAACCAAATAAGCCATTTCATGAAAAGACTTGATTCTTTAGCTATATAGGTAGCAGCAGATTGGTTATCATGGTATATTCTCATCAGTTGCATAAACAGCAAGTTAAAAGCAATTCTTAGTCTGTAATGGTGTTTGTTAAAAAGATATGTTTGATGTGATAATGACAATGGAATTGAAAAATGCACACCACTGAGTTCTGTCTCACTAGACTTCTACACCAATAGACATGAATGTAGATACAAGTATTGGCAATTTATGGTAAAATGCAACAATCACGCTCTGCTCAATATAAAACATGTTTAATCATTTATTATGTGCTGTTTATGCAGGAGGACACATTCACAGATTAGTCAAGTGATTGGCGAATTCCGGAAAACAAATTACCATGTGCCTATGGCAGTTTTGGTTCGTTATATTCTCTCAAAAGATTTCTTGTTTATATGTATGTTTGAAATGTTGTTCCTATTTCAATGGCATCACTAGGTAGCGGTCAAGCACAATTGTGCGGTACAGGCTTAACATATAAACTAGTCATCCAAGTTCTGCTAAATGATTAACAATCAATGAAGGCAGAAAATATAATCATGAAAATCCATATAAAAGAGCCTGCAAATGAAAAAACTGCACAAGTTGGTTGAAATTCAGAATGCAGATTTATCTCTGATAAACCCTTCTTATCAGAGAACAGACTAGACATTGTATCTAACCTTTATCAGTTCACCTTGATGCACCAAGTTACCATATTCTCACAACTACATTTCCACACTCAGTTCAGTCCATAAACCATTCACCCATCACCCACAATGGCTTAATACTAAACAAAGGTGGCTACATTTCCTACAAATGTGTCAACCATAATCAAAACCATTACCCCACTAGCTAATTATAGAGACACTTAGGTGCAGGCATCACTAAGACAGAAACACACACCCTTTTGTAAACCCATCCTAACCTCTATAGTAAAATCAGATTTTCGGGAATATGAATAGGCAATCCCGATCTCATTATTACATCTGGCTATACTTCTCCAGGCTCCTCTTACCCTTCAAACAATGATGTCACCTACCTTTTGTACAACTTCCTTTGTTATGTCAAAATATCAACTAAAGAAAGAACACTAGTATCCTCCTAGGCCAAACTGAGGTTTAGAGAAAATATTAGGATCTTCGTATGTTTGTGTTATAGTTTTAGTAAATTGCTGGTATCTGACAGCACAGCACCTGGATATTGAATATAAGTACAAGTTTTTTATATAGTTAATCATGTAATAATAGCTTATGGATTGGAAACATGTTACAAGTGAGTGTTGCTAGAGTTAGTCTTAACGATAATTAATTGGAGTTCGTAGAACTCTTCTGTCGTGGCTATGGTTATTTGCATACGTGTACAGTTGTTACAATGATGATAACTTATATGTAATTGTTCGTTTAACGATATAGCTCTGATTCTTAGCTATATGGTTAGCAGATTGGTTATCTACGGTATAGTCTCAATCAGTTGCTTGAGCAGAAAAAATTTGCAGAATGGCTTTTTAAAAGCAATTGAAGTCTGGAAACGGTTGTCTGGTAAAAAGTTATGTTAACTGTGGTAATGGGATTAAAATTGATAATGTTATATATGTAAATACAAGTTTTGACAATAAATTGAAGGGGCTTTGCCAAAATAAGTCCCATAAGGTAGGTGGTTTAGATATGATTTGGTCATATTACTGTAACATTAACACACTTCTATCACACAATAATACAGCTGTGAATTCAACTGGTTATCAACGTGTTAATTTTCAAAGGATAATTTCCAGTACAAATTTGCAGATGTACCATGGATCATTATAAGAAGCTATGCTATCTAGTTGGAGTAGTTGTGAAAGTAAGCTACACTATTTTTAAACCCGTGAACTAGTTGGACAAAAGGTGTAAGATACCATGCATATGAGATAAAAAAAATATGACGAAAAGAAAGAAGGTATTAGCCGTACCTTCAGTTCTGATGTCAATTAAAAAAGAAACAAACGTTAATTATATATTTGTATTATTAAAAGAGTAAACTGCAAAAATCATCCCTGTAATTTATAGTTTGTGACACTAATCATCCCTAGCCGATACTATTGGCACTAATCATCCCTAAGTGGCAAATATCCGGCAAAAATCATCCTTATTGGGGATGATTTTTGCAAAAAGTTTAGCAAAAATCATCCCTCTAGGGATGATTTTTGCCAAACGTTTCACCACTCAGGGATGATTAGTGCCAATAGTATCGACTAGGGATAATTAGTGTCACAAACTACAAACCACGGGGATGATTTTTGCAGTTTACTCTTATTAAAATAATTATTAATAATACTTAATAATTTAAGGGTATTATAATTTGCCTATGGCTATTGGTCTTTGGTTTTGTAATTAATGAGAAACCTTGTTTCGCATGTCCTATAAGCTCTGAGAATGTAATTAAAATTATTTGATTTTTCCGGGTCATCTTTCAGGGATCTAGAAAACGCTACTGCACAAACGCTGATGTTCGAGGGCAAGATAATATTGATGAAAAATGGTAAATCTGTATGACTATATCAGTAATACACACATCAGCATCTATTTTCCCCACTTTTAATATATGTTGTTTGGTATTCCAGTAAGCTACTTATAAAGGTGTCGGATAGAAAGAATATCCGTTGCAAAGAATTTTTGTGAGTTTCTCATGTCAACATTGCTTTTTCTTCTTAATCAGATTCAGTTAGAAACTATCTTTAACCGTGAGCTTTAACAGGAATGCACCAATGATCAGGGCCCACCCGTCTGTTAGAAAAGGAGGCTGCTATGAAGCCCATGACATTGAAGATCTTGTCAAAGTTAGAGAAATGGTACGAGGTATGGTCTTTTATCTTCATAACTCGAATTTCCGTTTATTTATTGTTTAGTGGAATAACATTTTTGTTAGGAAGGCCATATGTACTTCTATTTGGCCTTGACCATTTGCTTTGAAAAGGATTCGGATTAGCCATGTGAGTCAGACAAAGGGGTGTTTGGGATAGGGTATGATGCAGCAGTAAAATGGGTAAAAATGGTAAAAACAAGATATACTTTATTACTTTGAATTAATGAAACTGTAAATGTTTACAAACTATTTATACTACATGAAAAGGTGTGATGAATCATTGTGATGGTTCACCAATAGTCATACCTTTTCATAACTGTAATTAACTAACTAAACCATAATAACTGTCATTTGGGTCAATTTAGACATATGACCCATATAATTCGTACAGGCCTTTAATATATGTACATTAGGCCTATAAAACTTATACTAAGGTTCTTATTACATAACTTGATAATATAAATGAAGGATTTATGATCTTATTTTCCAACATTCTCCTCCCTAAGATCATAAGCCTTCAAGTCTTGACTGTCTTTAAGTGATGATGGTGAAATCATCACTTGTGTTGCTGCTGCTTGAATCTTCATTTCCTGTCATCCTTGAAGTTGATGGTTTTGAGAGCATTCCTTGTAGGTTCTGGTTACTTGTGGAGTGTGGCAGGATTGGTTGATGTTGACTGTCTCTTGTGTCTTCTAGTTTGACACCAAAATGCTCCAATGTTTCTTTTCCTTTTAGAACTGCAGATTTTGCTATGGGTGCACCAGTCTCACTAAAATCCCATTGGTGAGACATAAGACAATCTCTGTCTTTGCCTTCTTCAATCTCTCTTGTAGGCATCTTAAGAATAGTCTGGTTAAATCCACCATTGTATTCCTGTTGTGGTGCTCTTGCAGTTTTAAAGTAGGATGTGAAAACATCAAGGAAATTTATGTAGCATCTTTTAATCTCTTCTCCATTTCCTTTTGACAGTCCTAAAATTTCACCAATTGTGTCAAATTCTTGACTAAAATACACACTCAGATATCCTCCAAGTCCTTCCACAAGTTTGTATAGATCAAACAAGTGTATTTGTACTCCATTTATGGCTGAAGGGATAGGCCCAGGGAGTGATCTTTCAAGAGAGTGGTTGTAGAACCATCTTACTACCTTGTTGAACCTACTTCTGAATATGTCCCATTCCTGATTCACTATTTCATCATGCTTAATTAAATTAAGGAATGCCACATATTCATTAAAGGTTTGCACCTTTGTTGAATATAGGTTACCCTTAATCCTAATCAAGTCTTCTTCCATGCCTTCATCTTTCCTTGCCACTGATTCAAAGTAGTTTTCTAGATATTGATTCTGCATTGTTCTCATTCTATCTTCATTTAACTTCTGACCCTCTTTGTTGTTGAACATATAGACCAAACTTGCATCTATTGCTATCATACTTGATCTCAAAACCTTGTTTTACCAATAAATCTATTGAAAGGATATTTAGTGTAACTTCTGGTGCATAATATACTCCTGGTACCAAACATCCTTGACCACCATCTTTTATTATCACTTCACCAATTCCATAAGTGAAGAGAAATTTCGTTTGGTTCTCCAACTTGCTGACTAAAAAACCTTCCTTGATGTTACAAAAGAAATCCAACTTGTAGCATAAGTGCTTGTCTGTTTGATTGCTTATATACTAGATATCATCCCAATTTGCATGATCAGTTCCCTTGATCATGCATGTTGTGGAGAAGTGGATACTTTCTGGATATTTTAGCATCACAGATGGCTTGATTGGCATCACTTCTTCTTTTGTTTCTCTTGCAAGAACACTTATGTCTGTCTTTGTAGCCATGTATTTATCTTTGTTATCCTTAAGACAAAATTTGAGAATATGTCCGCTTTGCTTGCACTGGAAATACTTGTGTCTCCTATATTTGTTCTGTGCAATGCTGGTGGGTTGTGGTTGGTTCAATGTATTGTTGTACTGCATTATCTCCTCCATCTTCTTCTTTAACATTTCCTTGCAGTCCATTGATATTTGTTTTATGCAGGAGCCTAACCGTGCTTCATTCTCTTTTCTTAGTTCTCTTTGTATGAAGTTAAGGTGTTGTCTCCTTCTCAAATGTCTCCCAGTTTTGCTCTGATACCAAATATTAGACAGGCCTAAACCAGGTTTGGTGTTAGACCAATGTCCCTTGATCAAAGAGTTTGTATTCGACATAGTGTAGGATTCTGTAAGGGGTGTTTGGGATAATGTATATTGTATGATATGCAAAACGGGTCAAAACAGAAATATGCTAGAAACTTTTATTACTTTGAATAATTGATACTGTAAATGTTACAACCTATTTATACTTTGTGAAAAGGCATAATGAAAAGTTGTGATGGTTCACCAACAGACATGCCTTTTCATTCTTAACTGTAAAATAACTAACCAAACTAAATTAACTGTCATATGGGTCGAATTATACATATGACCCATTCTAGGAATCCTGCAGACCCTTTATTTATATGTACATTAGGCCTGCATGATTTATAAACATATATACTAAGGTTTTTATTACATAAACTAAAGTTATAATAAGAAGGTTTTATGATCTTAAATTCCAACATCCCAAACGAGATTATTTCCTTAGGTATCAAGGGACATGTAATGCGCTCTTAGCATAAGGACTTTTGATGTTCTTGACGAGACGTTTCTCCTTAAGTGTCAGGGAGTATAGGATAGGTGCTTGGCCTGAGGGGCTTACTATGCCCTTTCGGGCTAAAGTCGATAGATTTTCCTTAGGTATCAGGGAGCATGTAATGCGTTCCTCACCTAAGGACCTTTGATGTGCCTGGTCAGATGTTCTTCCCAATGGAGATGTTTTGTTGTTTCGTGTTTGTAACTCTAAGTACCCAGGTAGGGAAGTATGTCATCACGTCGGATGTGAGTCATGAGAGGAGGATGGTTCTAGAGGATTTTGTTTTTCTGAGAATTTCCATAAAGTCCCCCAGGATGAGGCTAATCATACTGGTACCGGGTATGTTATGAAATGCCCTCGAGTAGGTGTTCCTTTTGGAAGTCGTCTTTAGAAGGAAACATTTGCATTGTGCAGACTCGTCATTCGATGGAGGTAAGTTATGTCTTTTGTCATGTTTATTGTTGTTTTTACACAGTTCCTTATTTGTTTTTTCCTCATTATCATGTATTAGAGTTGGTGCTGAGAGGATGGGCACTTCTGTAGCTGGAAGTTTTGTCGCCTTCCCTTGCACCTCCTTAGAGCCTAACAACCCTTTCAGACTGTTGTGTCATCATATATGACCTGGGGTTGTTGTCTTGGCTTCTCAAAAGGTGCATGAGGCTTTGGTAGGCCCTTCGTTCCTGACCATTATCAAGGAGTTCTCAGGTTGTACCGTGCCAGTTCTTGCTCGCGATTATAGTTGTGTTAGCAGTTCTTACTCGCGATTACGCTGTCCTTCGTCGACCATGACGAAGGTTAAAAATCCGAAAGTGGCCCCTTGTATGAGTGCTCAGTCTTTTCATTTCGGTCAGGTGAATTTTTAACTTTACCAACAACCCTTTCGCAGTACATTCCCGGTTTGGGGCTGTGAGCACCTTGGGAAAGGAGTAGGTCGAACTTCGTAGGTGTTGGATTTGGTTATTGAGTTGGCTGGTTGGTCTTGTCCTCGCGAGGTGGTAAGTCACCAAAGCGTGTATGGTGAAGATGGTCGAGTCGGTAATAACTTGAACCTTTGTGAGCCTTTTAGGCGTTATAAAAATGTACTTCCACGACGCGCTAGCCTGATATTACTCAATTATGAGTTTTTGTAATTTTATGTTTTTTTCATTAATCGTGTTGTATGTTTGCACAACGTATTTATGAAAATTTATCATTCAAGGGTGATTTTCTCTGTGAGCCATTCAGGTGATCGTAGAATATGCTAGGTATTCTTGTTTGTAAGCCCTTCAAACGTTACATGGTTTTGGGTTCCATAAGCCTCACAAGCGTGACTGGAACATATGTTTTGTCTTTTGAGCCTATCAGGTGTCATGACTTTGGATTCTGAATTGTTTTATTATCCTTTTAGGTTCTAAGAAATATCTGTTCAGGGTGGTAGCGCACCTGGTTACTCTTGTTTATCCTCAAACGTTTATGAGGCTTGCAGGGTGAGTGTGCCTGGATAACGTTTACCTTATGATGAAAGAATTGCTTTACTTAGGTTTTGCGTACCTGGTTAGTGTGGTTCCTCAGGTGTGTATGAGGTGTAGGTTTTCCAAGATTTTATCGGCTTCTTTGTATGAGTCTCTCAGGCTAAGTATTCTTTTTACTCGTTAAGTGAGTGCGTTGTTTGTTATTTGAAATGTAAACTTAAATCTTTAAGGTGTTATGAAATTTGTGTTTGTTTCTCTTTTCGTATAAAGCATCTCAGGTGCCTATAGAATATATATTTGTTTGTTTTTCGCATAAAACCTCTTAGGTGTATATGGAAATTTGTTTTAGGGCGAGTTTGCTTGGTGAACGATGTTCGTCTTATAAGCTCACAAGGGTTATAAAACATGTATGTTTGTTTGTTTCTCACAAGTCCATCCAGTGTTTGTCAAAAAATGTCAGGATAGATTAGCATAAATGTTAAAGTTTGCAAGTTTTCAAGCGTTGGAAAATAACTGTGCATCAGGCGGTGTTTGCCTGAAGAAATGGTGCCTCAAGCGTTTATGAGGCGATAATTTGACTCTTCATGTCGAGTTTAGAGCTTATTAAGTCTTTGCGATTGTTAGTACGTCTAGTGATCAAATAAATGTGGTGAACTATCCCTTGGGTCGATGACTGTTCTCCTATTACGTACATGTACCAATAAGCAGTATGTAGTTAGTTTGAATGTTCCAGGCTTCTCTCATAAATGCCTAGAACTGGTGTACATACAAATGGTTTATGTATTGCTAAAGTTCGTCCTGATAATCTTTCATACATCAGTCACTCGATTATGAACCAAATTTGAGGATACGAAAGGCAGGTATTAGATCTGGCGAGTCGTCGACGAGTGTAACATTGTTCATGTACACATAATATGTTCCAAACATATAATAGTAATATAAGAGTAACAAGGAAAGTAATTTCATGTATTGTACATTATTTTCAGGTTACGATGTATACAACGTATTATACTGAAAGGGTAAAGTAATGAAATAGTAGAGTTGTGGTGCCTACCTAGAGGCAACATTATTATGTAATAACCATGTCAGGGTAGTCACAAGTCAACATTCAGTTTCACTGATGCTTCTACTGCTTTGTCAGCTTTTGTCTTTAAGGTTGAATCTTGGCGTACGAGCCGGACGGAGCGGCGTTGGATCCTGAAGGCGTTTGAGCGTTGTTTAGTGTCATTGGAGCCTGAAAGCGCTAGGTCCTTATGGTGTTTGGGCCTGAGGGAGTGCCGTTAGAGCTTGGAGGAGCAAGGGCCTCATGGCGTTTGAGCCTCGTGGCCTTGGGGCCTGACGGCGTTGGAGCCTCGTGGCATTTGAGCTTGAGGGCCTTGGGGCCTGGTGGTGTTTAAGCTTGAGTGAGTAGAGTTGAAGCCTGATGGTGTTGTAGCTTGATGGTGATCTTTGGCGTCTGGTGATCTTTGCATGCCTTGTTAGTCAATGTCGGAATGTCTTTCCTTTGTGACACTGAACGACTTCTTTTGGGTTTCGTTTTGTGAGGAGGTTGATTGCCACTTAGGGGCGACTACTTGTGGTTTTCTTATGTTTCCTAGAGATATTGAACTGTGGTATGGCTTCGGCCTTGTTGCGGTTTCAGGTTTATGTGGCGGATGGAGTGTTACCCTGACTAGGATGTCAGGGTGGGGTTGTTGTTTTGTTAGGTTTGCGTCCTGGGTTCATACCCCTGAGACTCGTCTAAGGTTACTTTGGGGGGGGGGGGGTTGCATGGGCCAAGGTTGGGCCCTGGGGATGTTGTTGGGTTGTTTGGAGCTAGTGCTTCTGGTGCCTTCATGTCGTAATTTAGGCGTCTCCATGTCGTATTTCAGGCGTCTTCATGTCATGTTTCAGGCGTCTTCATGCCTTGTGTCAAGCGTATTCATGTCGTGTTTCAAGTGTCTTCGGATCTTGCTCCTTGCGAGCTTGTTTATCCGATGTATCCGGAAACTTTTTTGGTGAGCCAATAAGCTTTTCCGTTAGGAGTGTTTTGTGTGGGGTGGAGTTTTCCTCGCTCCATGACGAGGAGCGGGTTTCGGGATATCGCTTGAAAGCGAGGGTCCTTAGTGAAACCCACGTTTTTAGGTGAGATCTGACCTTCTGGTGGCGGAAGGATAGATTTGAGTTTTTCGACGAATGAAAACTCAAGGTGGTGGTGGTTTTAGGTTTTTCGGGTGCAGAATTCCTTCGGGTGTCGGTCAGCTAAAAATAGTGACCGTTTATGAGTTTTCAGGTGAAAACGGGCTTTTTTCGGTGATCGGAAAAAGCAAAAAAAAGGGGTGGCTATTTGTATCGTATAACACAAACGGTGCTATGTTTACATATGGTGTGGTACGTAAGCAAAAAGGGAGAGAGATAGTCAGTCGTTTGGTCTTCCACGTTCGGTAAGGACCTCGAGATATCGCTGAAGCCAAGAGTCAGAGTAACACTCACGATGGTTATTAGTGGTGTTTGTTTACTCTTAGTGAGACTAGAGGTGGTGGCTGCGAGAGTCGCGGTCGCCTGATAGACCAGGTTGACCTTGGGAGAGAAAGGGCTTAAAGCTTTTTGGTAGTATAGGCGGACTTGACCATTATGAGGATCATTACCTTGTATTAATAGGGACGCATCTAGGGTTAAGTGCGACTCCCTAGATGTGATCTAAGGGTTGCAGGATGGTTCACATGGTAGACATCTAAGGGAGGAGACAAATGAGGGACATGTGGAGTTCCCTCCTTGGTTATGTTACGTTCATGGCTTGGTGCATGAACCTTTGCGTGTGCTTGGGCACATTAAGCAACACTACCTCATTGTCGAATCAGGTAGTGACATGTATCCTCTGTTGAGATATCGACTGGGATAAGATCCCAGTCTTGAGGTTGCCCGGACGCGTTTATCTTTGACAATGTCTGGCATGAGAAGGTGTCTCTTAGACGAGCTGTGTTGGTTCCATGGCCATGTTTAGGCTTTGTCATAAGCTTTTTGTGAGCTATTTGAGTTGAACGTATCATAGGTTATGAAAGAACTTCTAAAATTATTGTGTTTCTATATTTAAGAAGTAAACAACTACAATAGTCAAAGTTTACACAAATAAAAATTACCGCAAGTTCAATTTACCGGGTTAAAACCCTTTTAAAAAAATTGAAAATCGAGAAAAGTTGACTTGTTAAATTCCTTACATACTAATACATTATGTAATTCTAGTGTGCACTCGCGCGCGTTGTGATAGCTTGTACTTAACCGGAATTTTTTTATTATGCATTTATCTTCTTTTATGCAATTCTCTTACGAATACACTCTCATCCCAGACAATTTATAAATAAAATAAATTATTGAGAACCTTGTTGAGTATTTAATAAGTCGACTTGATAAGCTTTTTTATGTATAATTTCTTTAAAAAATTTGTCACCATTTGCTTAATAAAAACAAGAGTTTTTGGGTCTAAATTGGAGTTCTAGAAGGGGATTCAATTTTCGTCAAAGAAAAAGGACAAGCATCTGTTTATAGTTTTAGCACTATAAAAAATATTGTTTTTAGTGACACTTGAAAAAAGTGTCATAAAAATTAAAAAGTGTCATTAAAAGTTAAAAAATGTCTCAAAAGTATAAAAAAGTGTCACTAAAATTTTTATGTCTACACATAAAATGTGTAGGTAGAAGTCCACCATGTAAAAGTCTGTTAACAGTGGGAAAAAAATGTGAAAATTGCTTTTTAAGACACGTTTGAATATAAAAAGTGCCATTAAATCTAAAATTCTAACATTTACTTACACTTTTTAAAAAATGTCATTAAAGGATTAGATTTAGTAATGTTTTTTTATGTCACTAAAATCTCAATCACTATAAGTCTGTTTTCTTATAGTGCAGGGAATAACTCAAAATATCAAATAGTTTTAGTGACCTTCTCTATATATGAGGTCTAAAAACCCGGACACTAAAACGCCTAAAGCCCTATCTCTAGCAGCTTCAATTTACCTGATTAGAAAAACATGAGTAATGTAAAATAATAAATACCTCTATGTGGGACGATATCAATGTTTCTTGATCTTCTCCTGGAATTACCGACTGATCCTTCAATATAGAATATGATGAATGGAAAATATGTTAATAAAAAGTGTTAAAGATTATTATGACAGACAAAAATAAAAGGTTAGTAAGTACATGATTGTTATGTTTCAATTGATGCGCCAACGCATTCTCAAGGTTTCTGAGAATCTCATCAATGTTAGGACGTTGTGTCCGCTTTTCTTTCAAGCAATTAAATATTGTTTCAGAGAAGATTTTGAACGATGTCGGATCCATTTGATCCCTTATTATAGCAGGATGGATCATCTCGTCCAGGTTTTTTTTGACCAATTGAGTTAATAATTTCTCTTCGGGGCTATGTATGTATTGCTCAAGTTTTCTCATGGTATATAGGGGATTTTGTTTAAAAGGTTTTTTCATTGAAGAGTGAGATTTTATTGGCGGTGTTGCAGGTGAAGTGGTCGTAGCCTCAGGTACATGGTTGGGCTGATGTTTTCGCTCTGAAATACTTGCCGGTGTTTCAGGGATATATAACATCGACGATTGTCTGCTGTAGCCACCTTCAGAAAATCTTGACGGTACTCTGTCGACAAATGAAGTCGATACTCTGTAGCCATCTTTAGGTGACAATGGCATGCCCACTTCCGAAACAGCTGAACGTGGCTTCATATGATATGGCCTGCCATCAGATGATAGGCCCGGCGGTATATAGACATCTGCAGCTGACAATGGCCTGCCAATGCCAACTTCCGAATAAGACGGTGGTGCCTCTCCAGACCCGTATTTGACATATTCTGAGATGGATGGCGCTGGCGTATATGCCATTTTCTGGCTTCACTTCACGAAGTGCAAACCAGATGTAGAAATCCGGCGATCTTATGTGAGCTTTTACTGGATTCTTTTAACAATAGAAAGCAGTAGGCCGCACTGGTCCACCAAGTTTCATTTGCACCTTTATAATTTTTATATTTTACATTTTACGTATTAAACTATATGTATGTGTTATATATGTAGGACCATATCATATGTATTACACGAAAGCACTAAAGTTATGTAATTTCGAGTTACAAAATATATCCATATTTTATGTAGTAATTTAAAGTTATGTAATTTATCCTCGTGGCTATGTATGTATTGCTCAAACTTTTTTATTGAAACGAGGATGTATGTAGGGATGGCAAAAAAACCCGAACCCGACGGGGAAACCCGAAACCCGAAATAATTGAGGCGGGGCGGGGCATGCTTATCGGGTTACGGGGCGGGTTTGGGGCTTAAACGGGGATTTTTAATTGGGTTTGGGGCGAAAGTGGGGAATAACATCCCCGCCCCGCCCCGCCCGATTAATATAAACACATATAAAAATATATGTATATTATATAATATTTTGTTACTATTTACGTAATAAAAAGTACTTCTCTAATATTATTAATTTTTTTATCTTTGTAATATTGCAAAATTGTTATTATAGAAACTTGTTTAATGTCATATTTTTAAGTTGTAACTTTTTTATAGTGTAATTTATCATTTTACATGTATGATATTATCGTGAAAACTTAATAAACCTTGTTTGTAATTGATTATTAATAAGTTTTTAATTCTTCAAGTTATTGCTAACAGTCTAAAAATAGTAATAAATATGAAATGGTGCGGCTTTAGTCGAGAATTGCACACAAAGAAGACGTCCCGATAAGATCCCCGATTAGTACGGGGCGGGTTTGGGGAGAACTTTAGTAAGCGGGTTTGGGGATGGGGATGGTCGCCCCGCCCCAAACCCGCCCCGTTGCCATCCCTAGATGTATGCCAACGCTTCGCTGCAGGGGAATTATTATATGTGACGAAAGCAACAAAGTGAACGGATCATGCAATACTCTGATACTGGGAATCACCTCAAAGCTGCTTGGTACTTGTTAGAGCGTTAGGTGTAGTAACGCCGGCAACGGCATTGGCCGGCGTTACTACACCGTTATCCGGCGTTGCCCAACGGCGTTGGGTCCGGCGTTAGCCGACGAACGCGCGTTGGGGGCTTTTAAAAAAAAT
>BQNB010035377.1:0-50915 GCA_026074375.1 Tanacetum coccineum | reverse complement strand
GTATCTCTTTTCAACTAACATAAAGATGTGTACATTTCCAAACCTTACATAGTGCACTCCACATGAATCAAACAACTTCCAAATGGCCACCTTGTATCCTTGTAGATTTCTCCATACATCACTCCTTATGTCTGGTTCAAACATGACTTTCAAATCACCCCACAACACTCTTTCATGTTCATCTTCAGGTCTTAAATCACCATGCTTTGTTTTGACTAACTTCCAAAGAGTCTGCAAATCTTCTTTGTCAATACCCTAAAGCAGTCTAATCATTGAAGAATATCTCTTGGAACTTCCATCTACTCTTATCAACTGATAATGTGTCATCATTCCTTCTTTAAGAAGCTTGTAATCAACAATCACTGGTGGTTTGGTAGCAAGTGATATAGCATCAATTGCTATATCATCATCCTTTTTAATCACCAAATGCCTTTTTAATTCAGTTGTATCATCTGCTTCCACTTCTTCATGCTTATTAGTTACTTTATCATCCTCCAGTTTTTGTCTCTTTGGAGATTCTTGTTGTTGCTCTTTTACTGCTCTTTTCTTACCAAGCATCTTCTTTCTGCTGCCTTTAGCTTTTTCCTCACTACCTTCTACCTTTTTTTCATTGCTTTCTTGTGCCTTTGAACCCATAGCCACAAAGGTATTTACCCTCTTCGTCTCCTTGTCAAACAGCTTTTGAATTTCATCATAGCTCTTTCCCTTTAGTTGTTTGTATATGTATCCACCCATGTGCTTAAGATAGGTAGACATTTGAGTTCTCTTTTGTGCCTTGGTAGGAGGTCTGTTTCTCTTTTCTTGTGCTCTTAGTGCAGTAAAATGTTTTCTTCTTTTCTCCATTAATTCCATAAAAAGTTTTCCTTTTTCTTTATCTGTCAACTCCCCTCTTTCTCTTGTTTGGAGTCTCTCAGCCAGTAATCTATCAGCCTCCATCATAGCTTGTGTATTTTTACATGATTCAATCAATGCTATGTTGGCTTCTTCTTGCTTTTGCCTTTTAAGCCTTTCTTCTTCTATGATTTCAGCATCCAACTGAGCTTGAATATCTCTTGCCATATGTTCATCAAGAGCAACTTGATCTTTTCATTTCAGAGGTCTCTCAGGCTCTTTCATGATACCTTTTCCTTTGTCTTTGATTGAGGGTTGTGTGACAGAAACTGTTGGTTTAGATATAGATACCTGCTCTTCCTGATCATGGAAAATAATTCCCTTTGCCTTGGGTTTGGCTGCCTTGATTTCCATTAAAGTCTTAGCCAAAGTTTCTTCAACTGTTGTAGGAATTGTAGGAACAACACTATCTTCAACACCAGCAGTAGTAACTGCTTCACCAGTCTTTGTACTTTGCTCTTCTTTCTCAACAGTTGTAACATCCACAAACACCTCATCATCATCCAGAACTACAGTATCAAACATTAAGTCTTCATCATGCCTTTCTTGAGTTTCATTAACTAGAGTGATCTCAGCATCTGCATCAATATCTTTAATTCTCCTCCCCTGTTTGGATGCATCCTCCTGAGCACCCAGACTATCATTAGATGTGTGATATCATATTTCACAGCCCGGATGATGATTCTTGGATTTGGCTAGTTTCTAGAGAGAGAAACACATGGAGAGATATTTTCTATAGAGAGAAAGCTCTATGTGTAAAATGGAAATGAATAATGACTAGCTCACCTCTTCCAAAGTTGGAAGAGGCTTTTATAGTTCTTATAATATACCGGGTATTAGTACCCGGCTTAATACCGAAAGTCATACGATTAACTATTAAACTACAAACTATTATAAACAATAAATACACAGGGTGACCGAGTCTTTTTCTAATATCTAACAGAATCCTATATCAAGAGCCACATGGCTCTGATACCAATTGTGGAGATCGTTATAAGCTCATCTAGGATTATAATAACAAAGAACATAGATACGCAATAGAATATAAATAAGAACAATGTTATTTAACAAGGTTTTACATTCACATACAAGCCTCAATTCTATGTGATCAATATAGAATGATTACGTAACTGTAACAGGATTAAAGACACTTTGATCTTGAGGCTAAACCACTCTAGACGTCTACATCTGTACTTGTGCACACATAAACTCTGTTTAGGGATCTCTTTATATAGAGAGTTCATAAGACTTACAAAGGAAACCTAATTGTATTAGGAAACTAAATCTTCCAAATATTAATATTCATATCTTTGATCAAATCTTTTAAGGAGATCTTTTAGAATCCTCCATCTTTTGTAGAATTCCATATTTTCAACTTTGATCCTTGTTGTTTTATTCTTTTGTTCTTTTTGTATCATCAAATCAATAATTCCTAACAATCTTTCCCAATTTTATGATGACAAAATAATCTTCTGCATGAACTTCCCCTGAAGTTGAGATCTTCATGAATGAAGGCTCATCTAGGATTATAATAACAAAGAACATAGATATGCAGCGATATATAAATAAGAAAAATGTTATTTAACAAGGTTTACATTCACATACAAGCCCCAATTCTATGTGATCAATATAAAACGATTACCTAACTGTAACAGGATGAAAGACACTTTGATCTTGAGGCTAAACCACTCTAGACGTCTACAACTGTACTTGTGCACACATAAACTATGTCTAAGGATCTCTTTATATAGAGAGTCCATAAGACTTACAAAGGAAACCTAAATGTATTAGGAAACTAAATCTACCTAATATTTATCTTCATATTTTTGACCAAATATTTTAAGGAGATCTTTTAGAATCCTCTATCTTTTGTAGAATTCCATATTGTCAACTTTGATCCTTGTTGTTTTATTCTTTTGTTCTTTTTGTGTCATTGTTTTTGTATCATCAAATCAATAATTCCCAACAAAAAGTATTGTAAGCCGAGTAGGACTCCTTGGTGTATAAAAGGAGGTCCTAGGGCATAGAGTTTTATACGTATCAAAATCATCTTTTATCAATCTTAGTCGTATAACTCATAGCTTCAAGGTCTTTGTAACCCTAACACTTTGAGAGTATTCGTATTATTATCATTAATAATATTGGAGCTTATTTGTTTTAAATTACTGTTTTATTAATAATTCTTCTTAATATTAAAGATTAGATTCCACATAATCTTTAATACATTCAAACAAAGCTTTTACTATAGTTGTGTTAGATCTATCTAATATAACTAATCCTTAAACAAGCTTAAGGAATTTGATCTATTGACAGTTCATGATAATGAGCTCAGTGGGTTATCACTATATAGACAAACACGTAATCATGTTAAAATGTACACTTGCGTCCAATTTGTAAAAAAATGCATGTTTCTCACCCCAAAAGTTGTAAATCATTGTTATAGTAAAAACATGAGGCTATGAACTCACCTTGAGTGAATGAGCAACAATGTAAATCATAGAATGAAATGTGTCACGTAAATGTCTGAATGCAACCTAATTAATTATAGGTCGTATGAGTACTAAGTACTTTGAATAACTAATACCATATATAATTCTATATAGCTACATCACCATCAAATTGTAATTGAAAAATAATATTTATAAAGTTAAAATGTTTATAAATATTACCTTAGTAAAAATGTCATAACTTTCTCCTTTTAAGTCCGTTTTGTACGTTTTTTATGTCCACGGTTTCGTATTAAGAAGATGTATCAAAATATTGCATTTTAATATCTTTAACTCACTGATGAATAATAGTTTTTATTGTTCATGATTATTTATAAAATTATTTTTATAAATTTAATTATCAAAATCTTTTGAAAGTCATAACTTATTCGTTTTAATTTCATTTTTAGTGATTCTTTTGAGCACGTCCTCGTAATTAAAAATTATATCTAAATAAAATATTTTCCAAAAATTTTCTGTAATGAACAGTAATTTATTTTTATAAAAGTATTTATTATTGTAAACTCGCAAATGGCGTAACTTCTTCGTTATAGCTCGGATTTTTGAGTTCTTTATTTGTTTGGAATCCTCATGAGATGTAGTATTTCTATATAATATAAAATCATTGTTTTAAAAATCAAATTTAAGCAGTAGCTTTTTATTAGTTATATATTTATTTATATAAACTTGTTTTATGTTAAATAAATCATTCCAAGTCTTTTCACATGATTAATACACTAACTTGTGTATATTTATAGTCCTATAATAATTGTCCAATATTATGTCCAATAATAACAAGTCCTTACATTTATTTACTGATAAACTTTAATAAATAAACTTTTAAACAATTAATTTATATATACTTTTATAAATTAATCCACACTTGTATAATGCATATACTTTCATTCCAACATGTTTTTAACATCAATATAACATATGAAAAAGTATTTCAAACCATGATCAAGAGTAATAATCCATTTTACATCTTAATATGTTTCCTAGATGGTGATTTACTATATAAACATTATATACACATAAATCATAAATATAAAGAGTGTAGGGTTTTAAGATGACCTTAAGATGATGTATGATGAAGAGAAACAAGTTCTAAACCCTAGTGTAGAATCAAAACCCAAGCTTCCAAGACTAGAAAACTCTAATCTTCCAAGAAACCCTAATCTTGAACTTTCTTGTTTAAACCCTTTTGATTACTAAACAAAGCTTCCAATACACCTTAGAATGTCTTAGATATGATATTAAAACACTTAAATACTTGCTAGGAAAATTTGTATGGATGTTTTCTTGGTGTTGTGTGTGAGTCGTGGGCTTGTATAGGCAAAGGAAAGGATTGTGTAAAGTTTTTAGTTAAGGAAAATGTATATATGTGTTATCTTACTAATATGCATGTATTTATATACCAAGAGCTAGTCAAATACACTATTAGGAAGTCCAAGCTTTAGAATTACAAGGGGGGGACAGTTGGACAAGATGAGTGAAACAAGGAAGGCTTAGTCAAGAATACTAGTTATGGTACTAGGTATAATGAGTCCTAGTTTGTGCAAGTACTTGGTTGGTTACATTATGTGCTCTTGGTTCCCATTTGTGTAGGTTATACCTAAAATTTAGGGGGGGGGGACTAGATGAGTCTTTGATATTTTGTGTTGAAGCCTTAGTAATACTTGAAGTTTTAAGATGTATAGGTTAAATATAAAGAGTATACTTGTAATGTGTAAGTTTTGGTTTGGTTCTTATAAGTATAATTTGACTATAATGATAAATATGGATGAAGTTTTATAAAACTTTGAGTATTGGGTATAATAATGGGTATTTGTTGAAGCGTAGATAAGTTTTGGTGGTTCCGTGAATGCTTAAATGTATTTTATCGCGAAACGTAAACACTTTACATAACCAATAAAAATAAAATGTGCAAAGTTAATAATTATCTTCCAAATAATCATCTAACACTTGCTTGGCGTAAATCTTTAATTGTTTGATGCTAGTTTATGTTGAATGATAATTTTTAGCTTACACGATTTAACCATATGACAAAAATTAAAAGTAACACATACAAGACTAAAAATAAATTGTGAAATAAATAACGTCAAAAAATGACCTAAAATCACGGGGTGTTATAATGTGGTTGTGTCATGTAATATTAGGCGAAGGGGGAGGGAAATTAGTGGTAAATTTTGTGGTGTTTTTTGATAAATTGGGTATTGTTAAAGCTAATGTACAAAAAGGTAGGATATTGCAAGAGTTTAGACGCTAACACAAAGGGTAACGCAAATGAGAAAAATAAAACTACAACATTTAAGGTACATTTGTAAATTAAGAAAAATGCATAGAGTATGAAGACTTATATTTAGTCTAGAGTCCGATTCACGTTAAATGTACGTTTTACTATGTACGCGGGTTAAGCTATCCGGTTACCCGTAAAAGTAAATTTTACTCAAAAAGTAAAATAAATAATAAAAGTACAAGATTAAATAATGACCTAAAAAATATGAATCGTTGATCAAAGGCACGCTCGTAATCGAGGTTAAATTAAAAGACAATCAAAGCGCAAAGTGACCTAACGAGCCCAAAGTGACCTGACGAGCACAAAATAACTTAACACAGTAAGTTTAGTTAAAGACGTTTATAAAAACTTTAATGATTGATAACCTGAGCTTGACGACTATCATATTTTTGCTATGGTTCTAGAGCCTAAAGTCAAGTGCTTTGAAAAAAATTTCCAACCATGTTAGAATGGCAGAAAGATCATTTCATTTGGTCACTCAAACTAGTCACACAAACTCAAGTATCAAAACCATTTTTAAAACTCAAAAATCTATGGTCATCTTTTAATATGCATAACTTGGTTATAATAAAAGATTCTTTATCTAAACAAAATCACAAAGTTAGATATTGTAACACCCCCAAAATATGTAGCAGCGAAAAGGTAACCGGGAGTGTTACTTCATAATACAATAGCACAAGATATAAAAGAATGACCTCTAAATGAGTCGTTTGAAAGATAATCTCGTTGATTTAATTGAAATTTAAAAAGTTATAACATTTGTCCCAAAGTAGCATCAAAATGAAATAATGAAAATAATACAACGAGATTGATAGTTTGAATGCAAGTAAAAATCCATGAATGAAATCCTGAAAAGTTTAGACTCTAATGCACATCAAGAACATCAAGTTGGTGAGTTCATAGGTTTAAGTAAGTAACAAAGTTAGACCACAAGGTTTAAAGTATGTATTGCAGGGTATACAATATCTGGAGCAGTTATTACGATTGTGTAACACCTCCAAAAATCAGGACAACGCAGCGGAATGGTTACAATGGGGTGCTACTTCAGGGCACAAAACACAAGTCACGGAAAACGACCTTAAAATGGACGTTTTAAATAAAGTCATAATCTATTATTTGTTGAATTATCTAGATTCACCTACTAGTCAACATGTTCAATAAACCAAAAGCAATTTCTGTTAACTAGTTAAGCCAGAAGCGTAAACCTTACACATTTTAGAAGACAATATTTGTGATCATGATTACTCTAGATGTTTAAATCACTATATGGAGAGCTAACCCCGTCATCCAAATTAATGGTCCGTATCACTAGATCCAACTGAATGATAGGTCGCATACAAAATCATGTAAACATGTATAAATTGATAAACATAAACAAGCATACAACGATAAATTAAGCAATCGAGATATAAACAAAACCAAACATTCAGATCTTCATAATAATGGCTAATACCCGAAGTATTACCTTCCAAGACGTCATAATTACTTCAAGAGTATATTGTTTTAGCCAAGGTAAACGGAACAGAGTTAATAGAATGATACCACAAAACTAAATGATTACAAAAGTAAAGAAATTACATGTTGTCCTCCTTATGGATTGGAATGCGTTGCAAGACCTCTTCTGCTCTTTTTCTCCTCTAAAAATTAACTTTTGTAGTTTAGGTATCGAGAATATGATTTAGCACACTTAAAACTCGTTTTTGAGTTTTCTATTTATATTGTATAGAAGTCAATTCGATATGGCGTATCCAATGGGTTGGATACGACATATTGGGGGTTTCTTGGAGTAGGGACCACGCTTGATAACTCCAGAATATTCACAATATACTATATCTCAAGCGGGCGTATTAGGTCTTCTCTAGATAACGGCGTATTGAGCTTGTTCCTTCGTGTCTTTGTGATTGCAGGCACGATACGCCATATCATCCTTGATGGATACGGCGTATTGGTAGTCATAATAGTAATCTTCAAAATATCTTTGTTTATCTTCAGAATGCGCGCCTTTTTGCTAATATTCACCAGTACTTCCCGTAATACACAATTCTCAATATAAACGATTAAGTAACAAATCATTGAATCAATTATACAAACTAGGTTAAACACATAGGCTAAAATAATGCCTAAAAATAGAACTTTTCATAACATGATTGGAGTGTCCGATTACATTTTCAAGAAACCTTCAATGACATTTCATAATCTATTTAAAATTAGTGTGCACAACAAATTGTTTCACCCTTAATTATATATCCAATTACATCTTGGCATCATTTATTGAAGTGATGACCAAATATATGTAAACATTGAGGGAGCAAGAAGTTGGGAATTATACATTCCTAACTTAGTACCGTTAGTTATATACTTAGTACCGCTAGTAATAGTTAGTACTGACAGTACAAAATGTTAAGTACTGCTCCAGAGAAGTAAGTACCGTAAGATAAAAAGTTAGTACCAATTTAAGATATATATGCATGAGATCATTAAAGTAAAAGAATATCATTATCCATTTAAACCCCCGTTTTTAAGCCAGGATTAGGGTTTTCCTTAGTGTATAAAAGGAACCCTCACGGCATAGTTAGAGATATCAGTTTATTGTCAATCTCATAGTTAGCAATCAATATAAAAGTTTAGTTTATCAATATTACATATGTTCTTCTTTGCATTTAATCAGTTAATTCCTGCATAACTTAGTGTTCTTAATCATTGATTCTCCTGTATTTGTGTGAATCTATTCATATTCGCTACAACCCTAACAAGGTAGTAAGATCTAAATATTCAAAGGATCTACAAGAGGGTATCAAGGCCTGAAAGAAATTCCACACCACCACCACTATCTTACAATCATAACAATGGCTTGGATCAAGGATGAAATTCCACCCACCACCAACCCTCACAAACACCAACACAAACAAACTGAACTCCTCACATATTTCAACCATCAAACTTCCTATTCTCAAGAAGGGAGAATATGACATATGGGCCATGAAAATGGAACATTATTTGTCCCATACAGACTATCCTATCTGGGAAGGTTAATTCACAAGGAATGGTCCGTGAGTTGTCCCTCAACTGATACAAATATTTAATAAAAAGGATCTGCCTCCTAAGAATGCGAAGGAAACTTTAGCAAGAAGAAAGAGAAAGAAAAGCAAAGGACCACTATTGCTTATGGCTTTAATACCACAGAAAGCATCTGCTAAATTCATAAAATGACTGATGCTAAAAGAGAGGAGGAAAAAGCTATATAAATCTAGATTTGGTGGAAATAATGAATCAAAGAAGATGCAGAAGTATATTCTAAAGTAACAGTTTGAAGGCTTCTCTGTATCAAACTCAGAAGGGCTACATAAAGGGTAAGACAGGTTTTTCAGAGTCTTTCTAGTCACTAAGATTCAGGTGCAGGGCGTGTCCACTGTGAAGAATGCAAATCAGGAAATTCCTTAGGTCCTCTACCTTCAGTCTGGTCTAAGTTATCCTTAATCAAAGGACCAAGCCAGGAGTGGACATTCTTAGTTTTGATGTCTGTATAAAAATTCTTATAGTCCATTGAGTCTGATGTTAAAGTTTACTGCATCATCCTCTAGCACACAGAATGGGCATACCGTATCAGAAAACACAAGCATGTACTAATGATTGTAATGTAACCCTTAAAGTGTTTACTAACTCTACTTGTCGTCAAAACTCACAATATGAACAAAATTCATCATACTCCTTACTTGCAAATCAATCCAGTTGCCCTCAATTGGATCATGAGTATTTGGAACAGCTTGATGAGTTTGATTTAGAAGAAATGGACTTGAAATGGCAGGTGGCTATGATTTTAATGAGAATGAAAAAGTTCTACAAAAGGACATGTAGAAAGCTACAATTTGATGCCAAGGAACCGGTTGGTTTTGATAAAACCAAAGTCGAGTGTTATAATTGTCATAAGACAGGGCATTTTGCTAGAGAGTGCAGAACAAAGGGAAATCAAGATAGTAAGAGGAGAGATGCTTGGAACTCTAGAAATAAGGATATGAGAAGATCTGATAAGCAGGAGGACTCTAAAGCTTTGGTGACTATTGATAGAGAAGGTGTTGATTGGACCAGTCACTTAGAAGAAGAAGAAGATTATGCTTTGATGGCTTGCAATAGTTCAGGCTTAGACACAGAGGTAACTTCTTATTCAAAAGAATGTAAAGAGTCTAATGCTGAACTTAAAAAAACTCTATGGTAAACAAAGAGCACAACTTAGTGATGCAAGCATAGAAATACTGTCATATACTCAAGCTTTAAAGAAAGTTGAAGCACAATTAGTTGCTCATCAACAAGGTCAACTTTGGTATGAGGAAAAGATAAGGTTTATGAAAATAGACTTAGATGATAAAACAGATGTCCTCACATACCATAAGAAACTATTGGCAGATGCTGAAAAAGAAAAAGAAGATTTAAAAGCTAAAGTAGAAAAATGGCACAACTCTTCAAAAAATCTTGGTAAACTGCTAAATCGTTGCCCGAACCAACTGTCAATGAACCCAAAGTAGTAAGTCAACCTAAGGTTTGGTTTGATGCTCCTATCATTGAGGAGTATGAATCAGATAGTGAAGATGAGCATGTGTCTCTACCAACAGAAGAACAGGAAACACCTAGTTTTGCTAACCAGCAAGTAAAAACTCCTAGGGAAACTGTTAAGAATCAATTCACATATAGTAAAAATCCTAAAGTTGACAAGAAAGGGTTGTGATATAGGTTTACTACAAAAGCATGTTTTGTATGTGGAAGTCTTAGTCATCTTATCAGAGATTGTGATTTCCATGAAAAGAGGATGGCTAAACAAGCTGCGTTAAACAATAGGATGAGGAAGAAGTCTAGTCAAAGGGAGATTAGGCCAATTTGGAACAATGTGCAAAGAGTGAATCATGAGAACCAATTTGTTCCTATAGCAGTACTAACTAGAACTGGCAAAATTCCAGTTAGTACTGCTAGAGCTAGCGGTTAGTACTGCTAGACAAAATTCCAGTTAGTACTGCTAGAGCTAGCGGTAGTACTAACTAATGCTGCCAGGAACATTAGTACTGTTAAACCTTTTGTGAATAGAGTTAGACCAAAAACTGTTTTTCATAAAACTCATTCACCATTTAGAATGCCTTTTAATAACACAACAACGCTTAGAACAAATTTTTCAAAATAAAAGGATAATACTGTTGAGGTAAATGTAGTTAGTGATGTTGGGGGAAAAAGGGAAACTGCTGTTAAGCCCTCAGCAGGTTGTAATTAGAGACCAAAAAGATATTACTGGCACAAAGTCTCCAAATACAATGGTGGATCAAGTCCTAGAAATTGTGGTACTTTCAAAGATCCACTAGGCATACCCAAGTCCAAAAAGGCTTGGGTCCCTAAGAGAATCTAATCTCTTTTATTTGATGTGCAGGATTATCTACACAGAACTTTTCAGAACAAAGGGATTGTTGATAGTGGATATTCCAGGCATATGACTGGAAACAAGGCCTACCTTGCTGAATATCAAGACTTTAATGGTGGCCCTGTTGCTTTTGGAGGAAGTAAAGGTTACATAACTGGTAAAGGTAAAATAAAAAGTAACCTAACATAGTATAACTGAAATGTTTTCTCTTTTGATTCGACGGAATTTGTTCAATTCATCTATAACTGAGCTTCCCTGTCATCCATTGTTACTCAAGAACCTTCCAGAATCATCCTTCGCACATTGTCCCAAATGTCCTTGACGTCAGTATAGTGGTTGATGAGTTGTAGATTGTCTTATTGGAATCACCTTGAAGTAGGATATTCCGTGCATGAATGACAGCTTTATAACCTTTCCTTTTCTTTCAACAGAAAGGTCTGTAAAAGACACTAGCACGTTCTGGACCTAGTTTAAGTGCAACAACCCTCAGTTTTTCAGCAGGAGTTTGTAAGAACGTTCCCATTTTAAAATAGGCCTTCAGTAATCGGATTTCATAATGTCCTCATCCATTATCTTTCCCAGACAATACATACGAAAGCGTTGTTGCCAAGTTTCAAAGTCTGTTCTGTCAGCATTGGTGGGTCGTGTATCCGAAGGAACCGGCATACTGGATATCTTCCGACATATTAGACATCTTGAATTTGTTGTGAAATGATATCAGTCTTGATCGATCATTGATAAAGGAGACTTGTGTTAAAGATATGTTTTAGTTGTGATTAAAGTAATTATTCCACGGGATTTTACTAATCTTAACTAAAACTAAGAAATAAATCTTTCACGAGATTTTACAAAGTAAGAAAACCATAGAAAAATTAAGATTTTAATCGCTTGGAAAAAAATCAACATAATTCGCTTGATGACATATGACATGTTTCGCTTGATGAAAACAAACATATTTCGCTTGGAGAACCTGTCATATTTCGCTTGTTTGAAAACTTGTCATATTTCGCTTGACAAATGTCATATTCCGCTTGAATACATATTTTGCTTGGAATCAACCTGTCATATTTCTCTTGATTCAAACCTGCATATTCCGCTTCCTTCAAACCAGCATATTCCGCTTCCTTCAAACAGAAGGTTAACTTCGAGCAAAACACGTATTTTTTCGACAAAATCACCAAAACATACCCTTTTTGACGTTGAACCTTGATTTTTCTTGCACAACTAGTTACCTTATGCCTAGATCTTACTTAAAAACATAACAATAAACACATCTAAGCACAAAAATCTGAGTTTTGATTTTTGAACCAAAAATCCAAAAAGTAACTAAAGAACACGATCTAATCAAGATTAAAACGCACAAAAGCTCACAAAATTACCATATAGCTCTGATACCAATTGTATGATATCATATTTCACAGCCCGGATGATGATTCTTGGATTTGGCTAGTTTCTAGAGAGAGAAAGCTCTATGTGTAAAATGGAAATGAATAATGACTAGCTCACCTCTTCTAAAGTTGCAAGAGGCTTTTATAGTTCTTACAATATACCGGGTATTAGTACCCGGCTTAATACCGAAAGTCATATGATTAACTATTAAACTACGAACTATTATAAACAATAAATACACGGTGTGACCGAGTCTTTTTCTAATATCTAACAGAATCCTAGATCAAGAGCCACATGGCTCTGATACCAATTGTGGAGATCGTTATAAGCTCATCTAGGATTATAATAACAAAGAACATAGATACGCAACAGAATATAAATAAGAACAATGTTATTTAACAAGGTTTTACATTCACATACAAGCCTCAATTCTATGTGATCAATATAGAATGATTACGTAACTATAACAGGATCAAAGACACTTTGATCTTGAGGCTAAACCACTCTAGACGTCTACATCTGTACTTGTGCACACATAAACTATGTTTAGGGATCTCTTTATATAGAGAGTTCATAAGACTTACAAAGGAAATCTAATTGTATTAGGAAACTAAATCTTCCTAATATTTATTTTCATATCTTTGACCAAATCTTTTAAGGAGATCTTTTAGAATCCTCCATCTTTTGTAGAATTCCATATTTTCAACTTTGATCCTTGTTGTTTTATTCTTTTGTTCTTTTTGTATCATCAAATCAATAATTCCCAACAATCTTTCCCAATTTTATGATGACAAAATAATCTTCTGCATGAACTTCCCCTGAAGTTGAGATCTTCATGAATGAAGGCTCATCTAGGAATATAATAACAAAGAACATAGATACGCAGCGATATATAAATAAGAAAAATGTTATTTAACAAGGTTTACATTCACATACAAGCTCCAATTCTATGTGATCAATATAAAATGATTACCTGACTGTAACAGGATGAAAGACACTTTGATCTTGAGGCTAAACCACTCTAGACGTCTACAACTGTACTTGTGCACACATAAACTATGTCTAAGGATCTCTTTATATAGAGAGTCCATAAGACTTACAAAGGAAACCTAAATGTATTAGGAAACTAAAGCTACTTAATATTTATCTTCATATTTTTGACCAAATCTTTTAAGGAGATCTTTTAGAATCCTCCATCTTTTGTAGAATTCCATATTGTCAACTTTGATCCTTGTTGTTTCATTCTTTTGTTCTTTTTGTGTCATTGTTTTTGTATCATCAAATCAATAATTCCCAATAGAAAGTATTGTAAGCCGAGTAGGACTCCTTGGTGTATAAAAAGGTAGGATATTGCAAGAGTTTAGACGCTAACACAAAGGGTAACGCAAATGAGAAAAATAAAACTACAACATTTAAGGTACATTTGTAAATTAATAAAAATGCATAGAGTATGAAGACTTATATTTAGTCTAGAGTCCGGTTCACGTTAAATGTACGTTTTACTATGTACGCGGAAGCTATCTGGTTACCCGTAAAAGTAAATTTTACTCAAAAGTAAAATAAATAATAAAAGTATAAGATTAAATAATGACCCAAAAAATATGAATCGTTGATCAAAGGCACGCTCGTAATCGAGGTTAAATTAAAAGACAATCAAAGCCCAAAGTGACCTAACGAGCCCAAAGTGACCTGACGAGCACAAAATAACTTAACACAATAAGTTTAGTTAAAGACGTTTATAAAAACTTTAATGATTGATAACCTGAGCTTGACGACTATCATATTTTTTGCTATGGTTCTAGAGCCTAAAGTCAAGTGCTTTGAAAAAAATTTCCAACCATGTAAGAATGGCAGAAAGATCATTTCATTTGGTCACTCAAACTGGTTACACAAACTCAAGTATCAAAACCGTTTTTAAAACTAAAAAATCTATGGTCATCTTTTAATATGCATAACTTGGTTATAATAAAAGATTCTTTATCTAAACAAAATCACAAAGTTAGATATTGTAACACCCCCAAAATATGTGGCAGCGGAAAGGTAACCGGGGGTGTTACTTCATAATACAATAGCACAAGATATAAGAGAACGACCTCTAAATGAGTCGTTTGAAAGATAATCTCGTTGATTTAATTGAAATTTAAAAAAGTTATAACATTGAAGATAAAGTAGTGCAAATGAAATCCATAAAAATATTGTCTTGAATGAATGAAGACTCCATGCACTTGAAATGCGCATAGTAAGTTAAGCACCTGAGAAATACATGCTTAAAAATGTCAACATCAAGTTGGTGAGTTCATAGGTTTAAGTAAGTAACAAAGTTAGACCACAAGGTTTAAAGTATGTATTGCAGGGTATACAATATCAGGAGCAGTTATTACGATTTCACTAAGCTCATGACACCGAAACAAGAAAAAGTTATGTATGCCAATCAATTTCAGACAATCAAAGTATCCTAGTGAGTGTCCTCAGTTAGACACCTAAAATCCGACATAGTATACACTCGTTGGACTTGTAGACACCAATCCTAAACGGGGATGTCAATCCTAATAGATCTATTTATAACACACGTGCTTACACAAAGTAATTAACGGTTCATGATAATTCGGGCATAGTGGATTATCGCTACTTAGGCTAATTCGTAATCATTTAAAAGAAGGTAAAGTATTTGCGTCCATAAGTGAAAACAAGCAATGTATCTCACCCAAAGATTTGTAAAGTAATTGTAAAACAAGTGAAAGCGGGGATATAAACTCACCTTAAGTGATGGAATTGATTTTAGAAAAATCAACAAGGAATGTCGTCGCAAACGACCGGTATGCAACCTATTTTAATTACATGTCGATATAGAATAACACATGTAAACATAAAAAATACACTGTATTTTATATTGTTATATCACCACCTAATAGTTTTAGACTTAGCTTATAAATTAAAATAATGATTTCGTTAAGTTTACCACTTTTATTATTTTTTACAATGACAATATATATGTAGACTAGTTAACTTATAAAATAATATTTATAAAGTTTAAAACGCGTATAAATATTATATAAGTGATGCTATATTATTTTCTAAAGTTTTTATAGTCCAAACGGATCCTAAAACGTCCAAAATCACTGTTTTACTATTCATGGCAGGAACATACATTAGTAAAAAAGTGTGCAAAAATTTTTATGTCATTATCTGAAAAATAGTCCAAGTTTGATTAAGAATAACTCTTCTGTTTTACACTTTCGGGCTTCAAAACTCGTGATACATTACCGAAAAATCATTCTGAGCAAGTTTCTAGTTTTATACTTAAGCCGGTTCAGACTCAAAAGGGGTTAAATTACGAAATCAAATTCTGCCAGATTCGTAAAAAAACTGGTTTTACTGGTATTGTTTCAAATCTTATTTTGACCATAACTTCTTTGCTTTACATCCTTTTTTGAGTTCTTTATATGCCCGGAATCATATTAAGATGAACTAACATATTTTTAAGGTTTTAACTCGTCGAAAATAAATACCATTCTGTTTAAAAACGGTTGTAAAGAGGGGTATTTATACACTTTTTGTCTATAATTTTTACCTCATTTTAACACAACAAAACTTCTATTCTATACAATTCATCCACTTTCAAAACAACAACATCCAACTAATCTAATCCCATCCAACTGTTAAAAACATAATGAATAAAAACATGAAATAAATTATAAAACTAAATAAACTAGTTTATGAATAACAAACTTGACAACTTGTTTAATAATCATATAATTAAGTATTGTTCTTGATCTCTTTGCAAACATTTATAAAAGTTTACTAATTAGTGATATAACTTTATAATCATGATGTTCATGTGCAAAAATAAATGATGAAAGTATAGAAACATTTATAAACATGATCAAGGTAAATAAAAATCAAGAGTAGATGGAGTATGCTTACAAAGATTATGAACACAAATAAAACCTAGGCTTTGATTTTTAACTCAAAAAACTTAATAAAAACCTAACTTGAAATTCTTGAAACCCTAACTTAAATCTTGAAACCCAAACTTGAAAACACCTTGGAACACCTTAGATATGAACCTTGAACACACTAGTATGCTTGAAATATCAAGAAAATAGAAAACAATGAAACCCTTTTATGGCTTATTTTGAGTCATGGGTTTTGAGGAGAGAAAAAAGAGATTTGTTTTGTTTTTGCAATTGATGAATGGAAGTGAAGAAGCTAGTTGCTAGCACCTATTTATCTAGGAAATATCTAGGAGACAAAATCACTAAGGAAGGTAAAGGGGGGTGGGGGTGGGCATGTGTAAGTTAAAGATAGGACATGGAGTGTGTAAGTGTTGGTGTAAGAAGTGTTGAAAAGAATGCACCAACTAGTTGTTAAGTGTATATCTTAATGTATATCTTGGTATTATTTTGTGTCTAATACACATATAGGGCTGGTTGGTTTGCATTTAAGGGAGTGAAATATTTAATTTTTGATAAGGTATAAATATTGTAGGTATTGGTAAATGTGGTATAGTTTACATGCATGCATGAAAGCTCATAACGCGAGACGTAAGCGTTTTACGTAAGGTATAAAAATAAAATATGAAAAGTTATAAATTATCTTAGTAATAATTATATAACACTTGATTGACGTAAACTTTTATTTTTCTAATGCCGGTTTACGCTAATTGTTGATTTTTGGTTTACGTGATTTAACTTAACGGTTAAAATTAAAAGTAAATGCGTAAAAGTTCAAAGTAAACAGTTTGAGTTTATTGACGTAAAATGACCTGAAATTGTGGGTTGTCACAGTCTTCCCCCGTTAAAAGAGCTTTGTCCACAAAGCTTAAGTCGTGGTTTTGATGAAGGTGCGGGGTCGGCAAAGAGTTGCGGGTACTTGTTTTAAAATACTTACCTTAATCCTCCTAAATTGTGGTAACTAACTTCGTTTTCTCAATATAGAGAGTATCATCGGTATGAGTTTCAACTCCTTGTTTATAATAGGAAGATTTTTGTTCTTAACATTCTCCTTCTTAGTTGCTTCCGTTTGAGCATTTAAGATTTGTGACAGCAGATTCAAATTTATTGTTGCGATTAAAGTTTGACTCCAAGTGACCTTATCCGTTTCCTCCGGCTTAAAGAGTCAACTATAACAATTTCCTTTCCAAGGTGATAACAAATTTATTCCTATGATGATGTCACAATCACTAAGTTTTATGGTATTACGTCAATTTTGAATGGGTGATTTAGTAAATTCCTTGATGGCGGCTAAACTTGTTGGCGGATTGCCCTAGGGCAACTAACGACGCGTCTCAACTTTTTGACATAAGATTTTGTATAAGATGATGTCGACTCTAAGAAGTAAGGTGGAGTAAAGGTCTACTTAGTTACTATGATTACTACTTCAGTTTCCCGTGACAAACACGCTTTATGAATACAGACACAAAAGCTTTGCATTTCTGGTATATAAGTAAAAAATTAATTTTGACAAAAGTTTCAAGGTGACTACTCTCAGCATGGCATGGTCCTTCCTGAATTATACATAGGTGATCAAGCTATGTATAATTCAGGACTAATGATGCAATGCTCATTTTCGTCAAAATAGTGTTATTTATAAAGTAGTATCAAAATAGTTTTATAGTGTGAGAAAATAATTCACAAGGTGGAAACAAGGTAGTTCATAGGATGACAGCAAAAGGGTTTGCGAGATAACCGTAAGATGGTTCATAAGACAATAGTTAAGTAGCTCATGGAGTGATAGTAAAATAATTTATGGGATGGAAACAAAATTGTTTCATAAGGTAAAAATAAAATGTTGGTAATGTGGTTTTTGAGATGTTTGCAAGGTAGTATATAAGATCTCAAGAAAATAGTTTATAAGTTGGTGGGAAGATAGTTTATAAAATGATGATAACTTAGTTTATAGAATAATGACGAAATAGTTTATATATAGTAAATTAGTTTATAAAATAGTAGTTAAATAATTTACATGTGTTGGTAATTTAGTTTAAAATATGTTAACGAAATTGTTTAATGGTCGCAAAATAGTTATGATATGGTAGGTTAGTTTGTAATATAATAGTTGAATGGTTTATAAGTGATGGTACAATTTTCATAAGATGATGGTAACACAATTTTTCATTGTGATAATAAAATAGGTTATTAGGTAGTAGCAAAATAGTTTATATGATGGTAGGAAAAATAGTTTATAAAGTGATAGTGTGTTAAGTGATGGTAAAATAGTTTATCATAATGGTAACAAGAAAATAATAATTTATAAAGTGTTTGTGAAATGATTTATTATTGATAGTAGAAATACTTTATAAGATGGTAGTAAGATTATTTATAAAATGATAGAAAAATAATTTACGTATGTTAATAAATTGGCTTATAAGGTAATAATGAATTAGGTAGGAAATTAGTTTATATGTTAGTAAAATAGTTTATAAAATGATGATTTATCAACCGATAGTAAGGTTGTTTAGTAATGAAAGAAACTTTGTTTATAAGACGATACTAAAATAGTTCATGAGGTGATATCAAAATAGTTTATAACGTGGTAACAAAATGGTTTACAGGATGATAGTAAAATGGTTTATCAACGATAGTAAAAATAGTTTGTAAGGCGATTGTAAAATGGTTTATAAAATGTTATTTCATTTGACGATAGTAAGATAATTATTAATGATTAGTAAAATAGTTTATCATGTGGTAGTGAAATAATTTGTAAAGTGGTTGTAAAAATGTTTGAATGGCTATAATAGTTTAAAGAATGGTTTGCATAATTAAATAGAGAATTAAAGTAAAATGATGAAGTTTTCATGAAACATAAATTTGATAGGTTAATTTAAATCATCCACGCATGCAATGAAATTCAAAAGAATTTACAAACGCAAATAGGAAGTAGAGTCTAAGATAGTTCTAAAAGTCATGCTCCAAAGATGAACTGTTGCGAGGTGACATGTTAAAGTTGTGTTTGAATTAATCGGCGTGGTTCTAGGAGATGGGTCGCAAGATGGCATAGGTGTTTTGTTTCAATAGTATGAGGCGGGTGTTTAAACTCAAAGTTGAATGGTAAGGTAACTAGTGGGATCGGCGGACTATGACAAGTTTCAATGTTATGCAAATGGTATTATGTAAAGTCATGAAAGAGATTTAAAGACCATCATGTCATATAAAAGTTCTAGTATTTATATAAATAGCATTTATATAAAACAAGAGTAAAATATACGCAAAGGAAGGTAAGAACAAATATAAGTCATGTAAGCAAGTAGTGTAAGCAAGTAATGTATGCACATGAAAAAGTTTTATGTGATGCAATATTTATGAAAATGGTTATGGTGTAGGTAATAAAAATGCAACCTAGTTCTCTATAACCTTGGCTCTAGATACCAATCTGTAACACCCCCAAAATATATGGCAGCGAAAAGGTAACCGGAGGCGTTACTTCATAATACAATAGCACAAGATATAAGAGAACAACCTCTAAATGAGTCGTTTGAAAGATAATCTCGTTGATTTGATTGAAATTTAAAAAGTTATAACATTTGTCCCAAAGTAGCATCAAAATGAAAGACTGAAAATAATACAACGAGATTGATAGTTTAAATACAAGTAGAAATCCATGAATGAAATCCTAAAAAGTTTAGCCTCCATTGCACATCAAGAACGTCAAGCAGCTTATTCACCTAAGAAATACATGCTTAAAAGTGTTAACATAAAGTTGGTGAGTTCATAGGTTTAAGTAAGTAACATAGTTGGACCACAAGGATTAAAGTATGTATTGCATGGTATACAATATCCAGAGCAGTGATTACGATTGCACTAAGCTCATGACACTAAAACTAAACAAAGTTATGTATGCCAATCAATTTCAAATAAAGTAAGTAAGTGTCCTAGTGAATGCCAATCAATTTCAGACAATCAAAGTATCCTACTGAGTGTCCTCAGTGTGACACCTAAAATGTGACATGGTATACACCCGTTGGCCTTATAGACACCAATCCTGGATGGGGATTTCAATCCTAATAGATCTATTTATAACACACGTGCTTACACAAAGTAATTAATGGTTCATGATAATTCGAGCATAGTGGATTATCGCTACTTAGGCTAATCCATAATCATTTGATAGAAGGTAAAGTATTTGCATCCATAAGTGAAAACAAGCAATGTATCTTACGCTAAGATTTGTAAAGTAATTGTAAAACATGTGAAAGCGGGGCTATAAATGTGATAATCGGTGACTTTTCCTAGGTCTTAGTATTCTAAAATACTATGATTGTATATCTACATACTTATTTGTTCAAATTCCTATGTGAAAACTCAGAGTTGACTTTTGTTGACTAATTTTTATGATAAACGGTTACGGTTTAACCGACTGTCAAATATCATATTTCTATATAAATGAATCACTTTTGATTCAAATTCCTATTTTCTAAATGTCCACGATTTCATTTAAACACTTACCGAGAAGTCTTCTCACGCTCAGCGTAAAACGTCATCAATGCGTACTGGCATGACAATAAATTAAATTACGTCTAAATACTTTGGGTCATTCTAATAAACTTATTGTTAGAAATTATAGATTTGATGAGACAAAAGAAACAAGTAATGAAATAAAAGGATCAAACTTGTCATTAAAGAATTCTACAAGATGTAGGAGATTATTAAGATTTTGGAAGATCTCCTTAAGAAAATAAAGATAACAGAAGATATTCCTTAATGTTTAAAATATTTAATTGTCTAATGTTTATCCCTTTGTAAACCTAAATATCTCTAGTATATAAAGAGATATCAAGTCATAGGTTGCAGGTGTACACAGAAAAGAAAAAACGTGTGTGTTTATCCCAAGAGATGTAGACATTTATAGTGTGTGTGGTGTAGCCTCAAGGTTAAGGTAACTTGATCCTGTTACAATTCATTGATGTAACCGTATTATTCTGATCAAATAATATTGGGGCTTAGAGTGTTAATAAAGAAAAACCTTGTTATGATAACTTTGATTTGTTCTTATTCCGCTGCATGTTATTGTCTTTGTTATTATGATCCTAGATGAGGTCTAAACAATCTTGAGCTATAAACGATCCAAGAACTATCATGTGTTTTAGTTCTATAAGGTGTTATCAAAGCCATGGGGCTCTTGATCTAGGATTCAGAAGGTTTGACTGTCAAATAGAAGAATGAAAAAGGTTTGAGTTTTCCATTTTCTATAAAAGGCAAATTCAGGTAAAAGTAGGGTTTTAAACCCTAATTCATTATAGCAGAAAAACTTCTATCTGTTGCTTGTTTTTAACGATCAAAATCATTTATTCTTGAACAAGATTTAGGGTTTCCCAAAACCCTAATATAATTCAACTTTAAAACATGTATGGTTTGAAGGTTTTTGTATTTGTTGTCGTGGTGGATTAGTGATCACAAAACCTCTCTTAATGAAGGCTTTATATGCGACAAGGTATAAGAAATAGCAGGTACATCAGGTTTAAAAGACACAAGGTTTCTTGTGTTTAGACAGAAGAAGATACAGCAGGTGTTGATATTTGATTGCACATCAAAGATTTAGGATTTCATTGTGAACCCCAATTCAAGGTCATGATAAAGTGATTCAAGTAGACTCGTTATATCTATTTGTAATTTGTTAGACCTGTTGGTTGAAGAAGAAGGATCATGGAAGAGTGCTACTGCTTAAAGCAATAATCTTGATACAAGCTGTGATTTGTAGAGGTTCCTGTGATAAGATGAAAGAAGCTTCAAATGTAATAAAAGGGTTTTTGACTCACAATTTTAGATAGGTTGTGTTAGAACATGTCAAAACCCTAATTATTAGGGTGTGTATTCAAACCAAAATCGACACATAGGACTTTGGAGTTTAAGGTATCGAGCCATAAAAGGTTATTGCTGGTTTGGGAGTCGCAACAGGTATTGTATGATTTGAAGCAGTAGGTATGTCATTGTTCAAAGAAGCAGCAGGCAAAAGGGTTTTGAACTAAGTGATGATGTTGTTTCTTTTGTCTATGGATATGATGCTAATGCTACCAAGGTAACTTTAGTGCTGCCCGAATTATTAATGTTGCTATGTGATACCCAAAAATAAAGAAAGAGATACAACAAATTTGTTGTACTCTTCTCTTTAATTTGTTCACAAGAACAACAAAAAGACAATACCTACTCGAGACCTCTTTTGAGATCTTGAAGCTTAAAACGTTAAAAAAATCTTTGTGGGTATGTATTAACTAAACGAAGTGGTTACAAAGAATAAATTACAGATGTAGGGAATGATTATTATTTGTTTGAGATGCTTAAGGAGATTTAAGGTTGGGGTTTATGAACTGAGATTGGTTTTGAGTAGGGGTGAGCATAGGTCCAAGACCGGACCGGACCGGCCAAGACCGAACCGGATCGAGGACCGACTTGGTCCAAACGCCAGACTGAGACCGGACCGAAATGGTACGATCCGGTCCGAGTCGGTCCGGTCCGGTCCTACACGGCGTAATCTTTGGGTTTTTGGTAAGCCTGGCCCAGACCAGACCGGACCGAACCGGACCGAGACCGAAACTAACAAAAACCCCGGACCGAGGACCGAATCGTGGTCTGGTCGGTCCGGTCCGATCGATCCGGTCTTCCAGCCCGGTCCGGTCTCCGGTCCTATATGCTCACCCCTAGTTTTGAGATTGTAGGTATAAGGTTGGAATGATTGTGTCGGTATGAAGAGAATAGTTTGGTGAAAATAATGTGTGACTACGGGTGAAATAATGAATTAGGATTGTGTCGTGTCATACCCTAACAAATTTATATCACAATCAAAATCAAGTTGGGCTAGATAGTAACTGCAACGTATGGTTATTGTCACTAATAGAAGGAAAATGGGCCAAGTTGATGGACTGACTTGATAACACATTGTTGTATGGACTAGTAAAATGCTTACACTGAAAATTCAATGGGCCTAGTTGTAACGAATGAGATTTCATAAGTGGGCTTTAATATTTGATTTCTTTGATAATCATTTGGAACATGAGATGCTAGTTGATAAGTGTAGAATACACATATCCGTTTTGTACCTAAAATGACCCAATTAAACCCAAAACAAATCAAAAATGGCAAAAATATGCTTGTGTTTGTGTTTTGTGTGTGCAGGTACGGATAAGTCAAAAATCACAAGAAAATAGTCAAAAACAAGCAAGCACGGACACGAGAATCGAAGTGTAAAAAAGAAGCCAAAGAATTAAAGCCGAAGCCAGAAAAGTCAAGCCTACAGTCTACTCCAGTCAGTCATGGTTAACAAAAGTCCACAAGGGTTAAACTTACAATTCCCGAAAGTTATTAATATTTTGAAAAAGGGAAAAGAAAGAGAAGGACTATTTGTGTAAAATGGCCAAACTTCCAACTGAAATTACACTTTCAGTTATAAACCTTTGGGCGCTAAAATGGGGTACTATTCACCCGTCGTCCCAAAGTTACCACGCTGTCAAAACAAAGGGGTTTTCAAAATTAAGGGACAAATTGGACAATTAAAGAGCTCATAAGTGCAAGTCAAGGGTCAAATCAGTCTTTATCAAGGGATTACTTAACCTCTCTCAATCAAAGGCCACGTCAACAATGGAGAAAGCACAATGGAATGTGGGTTTTTGTGCTAAAACTCTCACAAAACTAGCACAAACGTCACATCAAAGAATGACATGCTGGCAATCCTCAGGTGTCCACAATTTGATCAAACGGCCACAATTGATGCTCAAATGATTGAAGAAATGATTGGCTAGGATTAAAAAGGTTGGAGAGCAAGGCAAGAGGCTAGAAGGATCCAAGGCAGCCTATAAATAGAACCTCACCTCTCACACACACGGGGCATCTAGGAGTAGTTATATATCTAGTTTTTAAGTAGTAGTTTTTAATTTAGTGTAGCTTTCATTTTGTTCCCATCGCCTCCACCTTGCCTTAATTGAAGTTTTAATCTTGTTAATTTTGCTTTAAAAAGTACTGTATAGCAAGTTTGTCTCCGCTCTGGCGCCAAATTGAGTGTCTTTTCTATCCTCTTTCGCCAAGTTTCTCTCTGCGCGCCATAAGAATTCCCACCTCAATAAGCTAAGCCCTCCCCCACCCTAAATAAGCGAAGACTAGATCATTTAATGCTCTTTCAGTCTATAAGTGAATAAGAGCTTATTTCAATTTAGCATTAATCTTACTTAAACCTTAAATCAGTTTAATCTATCATGGATCTTATTGGATTAAAGCTTTTGGAAGGGGATCTTAACTTGGAAGAGATCCCAAGGACTTTTACCCTAGCTTATTAATAAGCTAGGGAGCTTGTAGCTGCCTTAATTGGTGCCTCTTGTTTAGCTAGAGGTGAATTGTAAGTTTTCTTTTAATGTCTTGCTTTAAATATTAATTTTATAGCTTTCTAAACTTAGATCTGCTTATTTGCTTATTCTCTTTGACTTATTAGTGCTTATTGAGTTTTATCTAGCTTAATATCAATCTTAGTTGTTTATTGTTTTCAATTTTCTTAGTTTAAATCATAGATTTTCATATTATTGTCTTAAAAACCTCTAAAAAACCAAAAATATAGTAAAATAGCTTAAGTCTTAGGTTATTGCTTATTTAGTTGTTAAGTCATGCTTATTAAAGTAGTTTTAATCTGTTAATTGTCTGGTATTAAGCACTTGTTTTCTAGATTTCAAATTTAGTAGCTTAATCAAAACTGTCATAGTCTTAAAGGGGTGTTTGGATTAAGCTAGTTTGACCACAATAAGTCAATTTAATTTGTGCAAACACTTTGAGTCAGTTCCCGTTGGTTCTAAGAATCTCGATATCCGCGCGCGCACATATATCATTCGACTTTTTAGAGGTTTACGCTCGTGCGTCTAAATTTCTCAATTGTTAGGCTTATTATCTTTGTTTTTACACCAGGGCAGTTTTTGACTATCTTTTTGCTTATGGAACTTTGATCCAAAGCCCATAAGGCTTAGATCCTGCTCACACTTTATCTATACACTCTAGTAGAGTGTGTTTAAGTGCAAGGTCTCCCTTAGGAAGCCTGCACTTTTGAGTTGCACTTGTGCAAAGTGCACCAGTACTAACTACAAGTTAGTACTGCTGTCACTTTTGGCTTAAGTATAAGCCAAGTAATCTTAGGACTTAGCTTTTCAAATTAAGGTAGTATATAGTTTAGAAGTAGCTTAATATAGATTACGTAATAGATTTAGATTTATTGCTTATTAGTTAGCTTAAGTTGCTGCCAATTCACCAAAGTGCACCAGTACTAACTAAAAGTTAGTACTGCTGTCACAAGTTAGTACTGCCACCTTTGACCTAACTTTTAGTTAAGTAAGAATAGGATTTAGGATCTTAGATTCAAGTAATAGTAGGTCTAGTTATAGCTTAATATAGAATAAGTCTTAAATCTCATTTTCTAGCTTAATTTAGCTGTCAAAGTCAGTAAAACTCTTAAAACACCAAAAAAACAGTAGGTTAATTAAGTAGATCATTATTTTGTTAATTTTAGCTTATGATCCTAGTTTTTACAGCTTAAATAGATAGAATATAAGTAGTTTAATAAGTCCTTAAAGTTTTAGAGTCCAGTGTAGCTATTTAAGGACTTTAGCTTATTTGAATTTTTGCTTATTGCTTTGGGTTTCTGAGTTTGCTTAGTTCATGCTCAATTTTAGTTGCTTAAAAGTACTTCTTGGTTTGATTCTTTGATTGTGGATTAAGAAAATTACTCAGCTATTCTAGATCATTTTACCTTTTTAGAATTGAGCTTAATTTGAGTATTTTATAGCTGATTTAGTAAAACATAGCCCAAACCTCTAGTTTCTGTAACAGCTTATTGAGAAACTCTTTTAGAGCTTATCTCTGAGTTTCAGACCATAGTGCTTTTGTTAAAGTTGTTCCCCCTAGCTTAGTTGTATAAAATTTTGCTTCTTTAAGTTTTTGCTGAAAAACACTTTTATTTCAATTATCTTTAAGCCTAAAATGGGTTTTTTGAAGACGGGCTAAGGTCCTTTTGGGGGATTAGTTTATGTAATTTTTAGTTTTAATGTTTTACTCAGTAGTTCTTCATAGTTAGTATCTTTTGCATCCGTTAGTCCCTCTATTATGGCATAATCAGTCTTAGTTAGTCTTTTGTTGTAAGTTTTAATATTTTAATTAATAATTCGGGTTTTAGTTTTCAATTAGTATTAATTAGATTTTTATAAAAGATAAAAAATTTTGGGCTTTTATTTTCTAAAATTTCGCACATTTCTTTATTTAGTATAATTAATTTTTATAAAATTTTTAGGACTTTATTTTTAATAGTTTTGTTATTTTTATAGTTTTTAATTAGTTTAAATTTTAGAAAATTCATATCTTTTAAACTAAAAAGCCAAAAATAGTAATTTCTGTTTCTAAAATTTTCTTTTGTCATATCTTAGGTTTATAAATTTAGTTTACATTTTTAGGGATTAATGCTAATGCTACCAAGGTAACTTTAGTGCTGCCCGAATTATTAATGTTGCTATGTGATTATGGTATTCGTTAGTGTTGCTAGAATACTACTTAATGCTGCTGTGTGGTTTATTAGTACTGCCGGTTTTAATCAGTAGTAAGAGTTTATGCTGCTGGGGTTTGCGAAATAGGAGAAGGAGCAGCAGGTTTTGATGAGTCTTAGTACTGGTACTGTAGCAACAACAGTAGTAATGTTAGGGTTTTTTATGCTGCTGTTTGTTATTGGTTACTACAGTTATGATAATACTGTTTCCTATTTATTTAATACTACTAGCGCTAAAGCAGTAAGTTTACTACTGCTCGGGTTTAATGAATTACTACCGCTAATAGTATCAGATATCGGGTAACACACAGGATTAGATATCGGATGTATTTAAAGATCTCAAACAAGACATAATGCTTTGTTTAAGGGGAAGTTAACAGATTTATTTGTTCGTAAATGTTTAAAGGCTCGTCTTTATTGGATTAATTGATTATGAAAAAGATTATTTATTACCTATTTAAAGTTGAAGTGAAGTTTTACAGGTTTGTGTTCTTATCATATCTCAAATGGCTTACAACATTTAGAGGTAACATGTTTGTGTTTTCAATGTTGTGACGAAGACTTGAAAAATCAAGCAAAGGTGTGTGATCTACAAACTTATGGTGCTCAATGCTCACAGTTGCTATCACTTTAAGGAGTTACATTGTTGTGCTCAGTATCTTATAGAAGATGAGGATTTTGTCAAAAGGTTGCGATCTACTTATACTTTGGTCTTGGTATGAGTTTGACGTCACGTGGATAGTACAAGATATAAGACACAAGTTTGGGTTGTTCTACATCAGCATCAAGTTCATTATACTTAGTTTTCTTCATCAGTAATCATTACAAAAAGCCTACATAATTTGAAGATTCAAGAGATGGTTAACGTATTGGTTTCAGGGGAAGCTTATCGACAAAATGTTTAACCATCAGGAAATGTTCATGCACCACTTGAGATGAAAGGTTTCGTTACTACTGCTAGTTATTTATTACTACTGCTAGTTTAAGTTTCTACTGTCTTAAATTCATTATTCTTATTATGTGTCATGGAGGGTAATTTGAGACATTAGAAGGCTGGATTAGTAGTGTGATATATGGTTTGTAGTTGTAAAGATTCAAGTTGCTTATCTTTACAAGTCCCCTATTGGATTATGACAAAAAGGGGAAGAAGATTACAAAGATATGATTTGCAGCTTATTATGTGTGGTGGCATGGCAAGGTTACAAAGGAAATTTGAATTAAGGGGAAGGTTGTTTCATTCAGGAAGATCCATGATCTCAACTTCAGGGGAAGCTTTGATTTCATCAGGCTTTATGATGAAGTTTGTACAAGAACATGTTTATTTTGTCATCATCAAATAGGGGAAGATTGTAGGGAATTATAGATTTGATGAGACAAAAGAAACAAGTAATGAAACAAAAGGATCAAAATTGTCATTAAAGAATTCTACAAGATGTAGGAGATTATTAAGATTCTAGAAGATCTCCTTTAGAAGATAAAGATAACAGAAGATATTCCTTAATGTTTAAAATATTTAATTGTCTAATGTTTATCCCTTTGTAAACCTAAATCTCTCTAGTATATAAAGAGATATCAGGTCATAGGTTGCAGGTGTACATAGAAAAGAAAAAATGTGTATGTGTATCCCAAGAGATGTAGACGTTTATAGTTTGTTTAGTGTAGCCTCAAGGTCAAGGTAACTTGATCCTGTTACAGTTCATTAATGTAACTGTATTATTCTGATCAAATAATATTAGGGCTTGGAGTGTTAATAAATAAAAACCTTTTTATGATAACTTTGATTTGTTCTTATTTTGCTGCATGTTATTGTCTTTGTTATTATGATCCTAGATGAGGTTTAAACAACCTCGAGCTATAAACGATCCAAGAACTATCACGTGTTTTAGTTCTATCAAGAGCATAACTTACTGCTGTTAGTGATAATTAGTGAAGAATATGCTAAATAGTTAGTACTGTCTGTTACTACTGCTAGTATATATTACTACTGCTAATGGAAGTTAAGACTTCTCAGAGACTTGGAAGAAATACTACTAAGTAGTTAATACTGCTAGTATACAAGTTACTACTGTTAGTGTAACTTAGTACTGTTAGTATATGTTAGTACTGCTTGAGTAAAGTTACAACTGTTAGCATAAAGTTAGTACTACTAGTGTAACTTAGTACTGCTGATGAAGAATGAAGAATGAAGATAATTATTCTAAGTAGTTACTACTGCTAGTACACAGTTAGTGTTGCTGGTATAAAAGTTAATGCTGCTGCTTACAACTGCTGAAAGATTACAACTGTTAGAAGAGTTTCTATTGTCAGAAGGATAAAGACAAGAGAAAGGATTAAGATGAAGATTGTTTATCAAGATTACTTATGGGATAAGTATGAGATATTTTTAAAAAAAGATATGTATATCTTATTAAGTTATAAGATTTGTAGTTATCTATTAGAATTATAAAAGATTTATAGTTATCTTGTAAAAGACCCCTTGGTGTATAAAAGGAGATCCTAGGTTATGGTTATTGATATACATTCATACATTATTGATATATAGCTTCAAGGTTGTAAACCCTAGTACTACACAGAGTACTCGTATTATTAATAATAATAATATTGGAGCTTTTCAGTGATATCATTGTTCATATAGTTTACTGTTTCATTAATATTCTTCTAAGTATTAAAGAGTAGATTTCGCATACTCTTTAGTATTCACAAAGTTTCTACCATAGTTGTTTTGGTTCAATCCAAAATAACTTAACCTTTATAAGCCAAAGAATCAATCTTAAGTTGAGATCAACAAGTGGTATCTGAGCTTGTGTTCTAAAACTTTGATCTAGAAGAAACTAACAAGAAGGACTCTTTACTCACAAGGAAGACATGGATCTAGAAACTGCACAAACCGCTACTACTGCAAAGTTGCATATTCTCAAATAGGGTGAGTATGATATGTGGAGGATAAGGATTGAGCAAAACTTTCAAGTACAAGACTATTCTCCATGGGATGTCATAGAGAATGGAAACTCATTCAAACCAGCAGCTCAAACAACAACAAATGCTGATGGTACCTCAACTACACTAATACCAGGTCCTGTAACTACTGAAGAAAATGTTTAAAAGAAGAATGATGGGAAGGCAAGAAGTATCTTACTGAGGACACTTCCTAATGAACATCTAATGACATTAAGTCAATACAAAGATGCTAAGACTTTGTTTGCTACTATACAAACAAGATTTGGTGGTAATGAAGCCACAAAAAAGACTTAGAAGACTTTTCTAAAGCAAATGTATGAAAACTTTAGTGTTTTAAGCACATAGTCTCTTGACTCTATTTTTAACAGGCTTCAGAAGATTGTAATTCAGCTGGCTATCTTGGGTGAAAATATTTCACAAGAAGATCTCAATTTGAAATTTTTGAGAAGTCTACCTTTTGAGTGGAATACTCATGTTGTGGTCTAGAGGAATAAACCTGATCTAGACACAATGAGATTTAATGATCTCTACAACAATTTCAAGATTGTTGAACAAGAGGTTAAGGGAACTGCAAGCTCAAGCTCAAGCTCAAGTTCTCAGAATATGGCTTTGTGTCATCCCATAGCAGTACTAATGAAGTTAATACTGCTTACAGAGTTAGTACTGCCAACACTCAAGTTAGCCCTGCTAGAACTCAAGTTAGCACTGCTAGTACTCAAGTTAGTACTTCTAACTTAAGTGATGACACTATTTATACATTTTTGGCCAGTCAACTAAACGGGTCTCAATTTGTATATGAGAACCTTGAACAAATCCATGAAGATGACATAGAAGAGATGAATTTGAAGTGGCAGTTAGCATTGCTGAGCATGAGGACAAGAAGGTTTTTCCAAAAAACTAATAGAAAGATCACTATTAATGGGAGTGACACAACTGGAAATGACAAGTCCAAGGTAGAGTGTTTCAACTACCACAGGATGGGATACATTGCAAGGGAATACAAAGGACCTAGGAACCAAGATACCAGGAACATGAATCAAGACAGCTCTAGAAGGACTGTAAATGTGGAAGAAACTTCTTCCAAAGCCATGGTGGCTATTGATGGAGCCGTTTTTGACTAGAGCTATATGGCAGATGATGAAGTCCCTACAAACATGGTTCTTATGGCTTTTTTAGACTCTGAGGTACATAATGATAAAACTTGTTCAAAAACCTGCCAAAAAAGCTTTGAAACTCTTAAAACTCAACTTGATGATTTAAGAATAGAGTTTAACAAATCTAAGTTTAATTTAGCTACTTACAAAAGAGGGTTAGCATATGTAGAAGAGCAACTTGTCTTTTACAAAAAGAATGAGGATATTTTTTGTGAACAACTTGCTGTCTCATATAAAGACTCAGAACTTAGTATGCTTAAAAGTGAGTTAGAAAGGCTTCATCAAGAAAAAGAAAGTAATCTACTTAAAATTGAAAAATTTGATAATACTTCTAAGAGTCTAGAAAAATTAATAGGGAGTCAGATAACTAATAAAACTAGAAAGGGTGTGGGGTTTGTAAGCTATAATGTTGTTTTACCTCCCCCTACAGGGTTATTTTCACCCCCAAAATTTGATTTGTCCAACTCTGGTCTAGAGGAGTTCCAACAACCTGAGTTTGAAGGTTATGGACCTAAGACTAGTAAGAGTGTTAGTGAAGAAATTTCTAATGAGGTTAGGGAATCTCCTGATGCCCTATTGGTTAAAGAGTTGGTGTCATGTAAACCGCCGTATAAAAGGTCACTACTTATTTTAACTCCTATATTAATTTTATAAATTTACATTTTCAAAAATTTGGTCAAAATTGAAATTTATTGATGTTGGCGAGTTTCGAACCGTAAGTCACCTGTTTTCGATCGATAAGCTAATGGACGCGTAATTATAGCCCTGTAAATTTCATTAGAGGCATTTTAGTGGAAATAATATGTCTGACCTATTTCACATGTGACGTGTTTTAAATTTTGCGTTTTTTGAAATTTGAGTGTCGTACTATGCTTTGGGTGATTATTCATTTAAATGAACGAGAAACCTTAAATTTCTTAATTTATTCTCTCGAGAGCTTGATAAATTTTTATTTCATTTTTATTTTTGTAATTTCAAACTTCTTCCGTTGGTTGCCGAAAACGAGACTAAAAATCGCGTTTTTATATAATAATTTTTTTTTACCAAACCGGGTTAGTTTTTTTGGCCCGAAAATTCACAAAATATCAAGTTAATAAAATTTTGGCCCAATCTCCTCCTTCTCCCCATAACCAGTTATAGAAAATAAAAACAAAGATTATATTTTTTTAGGAATTTTACTAGTAATAAAATTTTAAATTACAAATCCCTAAATTTTAGCAAGTGTACCAAATAAAACTTATCCTCCCTTAATTTTTTTTTATAAAATCCGGTCCACTCCCCACAATTTTTTTTCAGCAGAACCAAACTCACCCAAATATATAGATATATGTAATTTTTTTTTGTATCTTTTTATTCGGCTGGAACACAAAACCAATGACCAAAACTCCTAGTTTTTCTAAAACCTCTTTATATAAATACCTATAATCTAGCTCAAAACTATTTACCAATCTATTATTCACACACACACTCAAACTCTATATCTTTTCCTTTCTTTCTCTCTGTTCGACGCAAACACATAACCACACTCAACACCATTATCAAATTCCAATCAAAAACTATCCCATTCACATAAAAACCAAGATTCCTCACCCTATAAATAATAACCCATCTTCAAGAAGCCACCATGCATGTGATCTAAGAAGATATAAAAAGTTGAAGATCTTGATTTGTGAAGTTTTTAAAGGTTTTGTTGGTGATAAAGGTTTTTATAAAGATTCAAGAGTGTTACTAGTGCAAGATTTGTCAAATAAAAGTTAGGGTTTGGTTGTTGGGTCTCTCTTTGATTTTGGCAAAACAAGAACACAAGGGGAAGGTATTTTTGATCAATCTACTAATTATTATTATGTTTATATGTAATGTTTAAACCCTTTTAATTTAATCTTAACCTATAATCAATGCATGTGCTTGATTTCAATTCTTATAAACATGCATGGTCATGAACTTTGATTCTTGGTTTGATCTATAAAAGTTATGTTATTATGATTAGGATATGTTAATATGATATGTAGTGGCATTGCATGAGGTTGATTGGTGATTTGGATAAGTTTTGGATTGGTTTACTAGTGTTTTATTGAGGCAGTTTTGAATCAGTAGCTAAATCGTATTATAACTTTAAAATTTTAGCTTGGGGTCTGTGATTAAATTGCATGGGTAGATAGATATAGGTCTCAGCTCTATGGGATAGTTGGATGCTCAACCAATTGTTCCGGATGAGTGAGATATGGCCAAAATACGAAACTAGGTCAAATCTGGACCTTTGATTAGAAAACGTGTTAAGGTCTGGGTTTTTGAACTAAAAGCTTTGGTTTTAAGTTATGGGTCAATACTAGACATCTTAGGGAAGCTCCAGCACTTGGCCTCACATTGATTGCTATTATGGATTTTGATTTATGGTCGTTTTCGTAAAAGTGTTTTATTCAGTTAGCATTCTGTTTTGGTAGTCTGTCACTAAATTAACAATTCCCATTGATTGGTAAAGGTTTAGATTAATTGGGTTAATGTTCTGGAAACTAGACTCAAATAGATTTCCATGGGCGAAAACCTCATATTCATAGCCCTTACGGATTAGTAGTTATGCGTTCATAAAGACAGGCCAAATCAGAAACTGAACTTTTACGTCTTTTCTAAAAACACATAAAGTACACAATTTTGATATTAAGGCAAGAATTAATATATAAAACTTAGTATATGTTTACTCACTTGTAAACCCAGGTTATTAATCATAAATTGGAATAAAACCACTTTAGTTAAGTCATTGTGCAACGCCACGCATATATCTAAGAAACATATCCCATACGTATTGACTTACAGTGAGTTCATAGCCTCGCTTTTCAAGTATCTGATGAACATATACTCAGCTTCTCGATCCTTGTTGGTGACCTCTCTCGATCTATATACTCAGCTTCTCGATCCTCGTCGCTTATTTGACTTACGGTGAGTTCATAGCCTCGCTTTTCAAATATTTTTCTTAAACCCCGCGAGGGAGATGCATGCTAGTTTTTATAAAACGAACACAAGTAGGTTTTTCTCCTATGCTTGGACCCGTATGTGAATATATGTTGTTGCTTGAGTAGCTTTCATCATAAGACCCCAATCGTGAGACGTTAACTACCTATGATGGGTAGCCGCTCATACAATTAATAACGCTATGGGCTTGACAACCCGGTTCAGTTTTTGGGAAGTTTGAATCCGGAAAGTGAGCACTCCCAATGTACGGACATATTGTATGGAGATTTTAATAGGTATCTGATGAAATATCTAGCCTAGGGGCATTCTTTGTATTATTATTATTTGTTTATGAATATTATAATGCTTGTGTTCAACCCTTTTTCAACTGTTTATTACTTATAAAACCTATGAATTCACTCAACCTCGTGTTGACTTTTTAGCATGTTTCATCTCAGGTAATTGAAGTTCGAAGGCTTGGAGGCCCTAATAAGGAGGATTTGCGCTAAATTTTTGTTCATCATTTTAGAAATCCATTCCTTAACAAAAACTTAATTTAGTTTGTTAAAATTAAACTTGTTTTATGTATGGTAACGATCTCTTAGGACTACGCTTTTGAACTCTGAATGAATGGAATGGAATGGTTGTTTGTTTTAAAACGTCTCTTTGAGTCGTTCTTTATTTCTTGCGACTATTGTACTTTTATTTAACACCCAAATTGTTGGTTCCACTGCGTGTAAATTTGGGGGTGTTAAAGATTGGTATCAAGAGCCAGCAAGAATTAAGGCAATAAGGCTGTTCTTAGCCTATGCTTCCTTTATGGGATTTATGGTGTATCAGATGGATGTGAAAAGTGCTTTCCTTTATGGTACAATTAAAGAGGAGGTATATGTGTGTTAAACTCTAGGGTTTGAAGATCCTGACTATCCAGACAAAGTATACAAAGTGGTGAAAGCACTTTATGGTTTGCATCAAGCTCCAAGACGGTAAAGAACATTGGCCAAGTATTTATTCGAAAATGGGTTTCACAGATGAAAGATAGATCATACCTTGTTTATCAAGAAGAAAAAAAAGGATATATTACTTATACAGGTTAATCTCATGGCAATGCAAGAAGCAAACCGTGGTTACCACTTCCTCTACTAAAGCTGAATATGTGGCTGCTGCTAGTTGTTGTGGACAAGTACTCTGGATTCAGAATCAAATGCTGGATTATGGGTATAATTTGTATCCATAACCAGATTAAGCTTGACACTAATAGTACTAATATGCTTATTAAGGAATCCTGTTTAACACTCTAAAACAAAACACATAGAGAATAGACATCATTATTATACGAACTGCAATGGATAAAAAAGTGAATCAAAATGGTAAAATACACACAGATAACAATTTTTGCATGACTAACCTTACAAAAGCCTTTGATGTTTTGAAGGTTTCGCAATACTTGGATGCAAGTATTGGAAGAAGATTATCCATGATGTTTTTAATCTCATGTGTCTTTGGTAAAGATTTTGTGAAGGATTAGTCTTTTAATATAGTACTGCTAAGTATACTAGTACTATTAGTTTATATACTTAAGACTGCAGTTAAAACTTTAGTCAAAATTAATAGCTGTTAAAAGCTAATACTTTGAATTATATTTTTCTTGGAGTGGGACTAACAACATGCAGGATAAGCAAAGCCAGTATTGTTGGATTTGTAATACCATGATTATGGAGATGGAATATTAACCCTCTGAAGTATTGAATTGAGGGGGAGGTATAATAGGTGTTAATATGAAAATGAAATGGACACATAAAGGATGTTTGGACTGGAATGGATAAGCTGCATAACAACAAGTAGAAGTGGGTGAAAGGTCCGGAAATCCTACTAAACCCCAACACACGTCCACAACTGCTTCACTACCTTATCTTGAATCAATCACTGTTCCATCATTATTTTAACCCAAAAAGACTCAAAGACCTAGGAAAGCCAAAAAGGGCCACTGAGAGATCTTAGTCTAGTGGACCTATTCCCCTTATAGCAAATGAGACTGTCATTAAAGAGTGGGAAGACAGAATGGAAAGGGCTGCCACTACTGCTTCTAGCTTAAAAGTATAGCAGGACAGTGGTAACATAAATAGGACCCAATCTATGGCAACACTTAATGAGTCTTTTCCTCAGGGAACTGGTTCAAGTAGTGGTCCCAGGTGCTAAGATACCATATTGGGGGATGTAGAAGCTCAAATTAGGTTTGAGGTTGCATCTAAACAGTCTCATGATCCACCTCTCTTAAGAGTTAACATACTTGGAAGTGGGAAGGACAATATGAAACTAAAGGAATTGATGGAACTTTGTACAAAACTACCTGAAAGGGCTCATGATTCAGGATACCAAAATAAAAATAGAAAGAGTGTATTGGTGAGAAAAATAATTGAGAGATAAAGTAAGAATACAAATAGAAAGAGAGCTTGTAAGAATCAACATTGATGATGTAAATGCTTTTTGGAACGACATTGCGGTTAAAACTGGTATCTCAAAAGTTAATACTGCTAGGCATCACTAATGTTACTGCTGGTACATTATTAGTACTGTTAGGCAAAATTATACTGCTATAATAACCGTTAGTACTAGTTTGGGTGCTGAACAGACTTTTGGCAAATTAAATATCCCGTTGAGATATTTTTGCCCAAATAACTTGTCATAAAGGTTGTTTATAAATTTTGGATAATTCTTTATCTTTCCTTTGCACTTATAAGAATTTATTTCAAGATTAAGATTCAATTATTATTTATGTTCGATCCAATTCAGAAAACCTTAAGTGCTCTCTATAAAATCTCAATTAACTTTGCCAAACACACATACTCTCACAACCGAACCTAACTCAGACCTCAATCAACCTTTTCACAATCAATAATGGCGAATTTGGAGTTCTGTGATACACACAACATGGTCGCTTACTTGAACAAATCAGAGGGAAGTGAAGGATTTTATCAAATAGTGTATTTTCTCAATCATAGTCACATAAGGTATGCTCTTACAGAAAATCCTACTATCTATGTTTCACTTATCCAACAGTTTTGGCAAACTACTACTGCAAGCACACTTGATAGTGGAGAAATACAAATTACTGCTACAATAGATGGGAAAGTTAAGGTTATTACTGAGGCATATCTTAGGAGGCATCTCAAGTTAGAAGACTCTGATGGTATTAGTACTTTGCCTACTACTAAAATTTTTTAACAACTTGCTCTTATGGGGTATGTGTCCAATTCTGACAAGTTAACCTTCCAAAAGGGACACGTTTCCCCTCAATGGAGATTCTTGATCCATACCATCCTTTATTGTTTAAGTCCTAAGAAGACTGCCTGGGAACAATTTAGTAGCAATATAGCAACTGCTATCCATTTTGCTTGGCCACACACAGACTATTAACTTTTCTAAATTGAAATTTTGATGGCAGTTAAAAAACATTGGATACAAAGACTAAATTTTTAATTTATCCAAGGTTATACAAATCTTTTTAAACAAGCACAAGAGACTGCTTCTACCTCATACAAGAACTTATATTGCTCCTGCCCATACTCAAAAACTTTTCAGCAATATGTGGAGGGCTTCTAAGGGTTATACTGGGGTGGACATTCCATTGTTTCCTACAATGCTTGTTCAGGGCCTAATTGTTCAGGGTGAAGGATCAACAGTCCCAGTTGAGTCCCATCACACACCCACAGGTGCTACATCAACCTCACAACCACCACTTTCATCACCCTCTAGGATACCAACCAGACAGGAATCTGAGGTTCCTCAGCCTAGATCTCCTACTCAGACCCCTGCAGCAGAAGAGGCTGCATTCACAAGTGTGGATGTCAGACATAGAGGGGCTACCATACATGACTCCTACTTAATGCAATGACAGGGCAGTGGTAACATTGATAAGACCCCTACCATGCCCCATGATTCACCTCTCCCAAGAGTTCACACACTTGGAAGTGATGAGGGCAGAATGCAACACAATGAATTGATGGATTTGGTTACAAAATTGTCAGACAGAGTTGTAGCTTTGGAGACAGACTTGAGGCAGACAAAGAAAGTGTATGGTGCTGCTTATACCAAACTTATCAAGAAAGTAAAAAAGTTGGAGAGAGCAGCTAAGTCAAGCCAATCTAGAAGAAGAGCAAATATTGTGGTCTCTGATGATGAAGATGATGCAGAAGATTCTTCCAAACAGGGGAGGAAGATAGATGAAATTGATCAAGATCCTGATATTACATTGGTACAACATGATGCAGAGATTCAGGGGAGGCATGGACAAGAAATGGAGTTTGAAACTGAAGTTATACTGCTAAAGATGTTAGTACTGCTGGTGCAGCAGTTACTACTGCTGGTGCTTCTATTAGTACTGCCAGTCCTCCAAGAGTTTCTACTGCTGAAGACATTAGTACTGCTGAGACACTAGTGTATATTAGGAGGAGTGCAGCCAAAGACAAAGGTAAGGCTAAAATGGATGAATCTGAGCCAGAGCAAACTAAGACAAAGTTGCAGCAAAGACAAGAAAGAGCTGGTTATGAAGCAGCTGTAAGATTGCAAGAACAACTTGATGAAGAGCTTTTGCTCTTCTAATAATTCAGCATCCAACTTAGCTTGAATATCTCTTGCAATTTGTTCATCAAGAGTAATTTGATCTTTTCACTTCAAAAGAACTTCAGGCTCAATCATAATACCTTTTCCTTTATCATTAGAACTTGAAGGCTGTGTCTCCTATGGAACTCTGAACTCATTTGGCTCCTGTACAACCACCCCTCTATCCTTGGGTCTTGTAGTTGTTGCTGTTGTGGCAGCAGTAGTAACAACTTTAGGCTTAGCTACTTTAATCTGTATAAGTATCTGAGCCATAGTGATTTCCTCATTAGTTGTAGGAACAACACTATCATTAATACTAGCAGTAGTAACTGCTTCATCATCAGGCTTCTTACTCTGTTCATCTTTTCCATCAACTTTAGCTTCCACATGCATCACATCATCCTCCAAAACTCTAGAATCAAACATTAAATCATCATTTTGTCTTTCTTGAGTTTCATCAACCAAAGAAACATCAACATCAGCATCAATATCTTCAATACTCCTCCCCTGTTTGGATGCATCTTCAGGAGCACCCAAACTCTCATGGTATTCAGAGGACTCAACTCTCCTAGACATACCAACTTTGCTGAGTCTTTTCAAACCTGTAGGTCTTGACATTTTTCTCCTTTCTAACCTCTGGATCCTCTTCTTCAAAGCAGCAATCTCCTTAGCTTGAGCATTCTTTGCCTTTTGTAAATCAAGAACATGTGTTTGCAATTTGGTACATAAAATCATCAAATCAGTTAGTTGCATGCTATCCTTACCACTAGGTTATGGATCATTAGAAGGTGTTGGTACACTTTCCTCATGCTCTGCCTCATCTTGAGGAACCTCTGCCTCCTGTCTCTGAGCCTTCTTAGATGGTTTATCCTTCTTGGGTTGGGAAGATGAAGATGGTTGATCAATAATGTGTATTGGAGTGGAATCAGTTGGATGATCTGAATCCTCACCCATTTCTTCAACAGGTTGAACCATCATGGTATCAAATAAAGGTGTTATTCTCCCAGAGAAAACCTTTCCAGCTCTCTTCATATTGGCAAAAACTTTCTTTGTGTGAAAGGGATTAACAAAAATCTTCTTGTGAGTTGACATATTACCTAGTTGTTGATTAATGAAAACTTGGAGAAAACATAGATACAACAAGAATTTGACTCCTCCATCTAAGTGTTTCACCATTGCATCAAAGATATACTTAGACAAATTAAACTTCTAATTAGTTGCCAAGCATATGATCAAAGAAGCCATAGAACTACTGAACTCATTCCATGCAGTGGATTTAGCACTTAAGCATTGAGTAATAGTATGAATGAAATACTTCCACTGTGGAGAGAAAAAGGCTTTATAAAAAGTAAGCTTTTGAGAAGGCTTTTCATACCCCATACGTGCCAATTCTTCAAAGATAGTAGCAGTTGGAAGACAATCAGTACCTTCTGCATCATCCAAGTGAAGATCTCTCCTAATGCTTGACTCCGTAACAATAACCCTCTTCTTATCAACTAGGGCTTGTAACTGTCGCACTCCATTAACTGTCTGTACCTTGGCAGTTGCCCAAAATTGTTCAATACAAGATGTGTAGATGACTGGATTGACTGTTAAAGCATATGAAACCGAACTTGCTTTCAGGAAATCAATTATCTCTGCAAACCCATCACTTTCTTCGGGTTTTTCCAAGAACGCGACCACATTGTATGTTTTAGCAAACTTGATCAAAGATGAAAATTGAATTAGGTTTTATGGTTGTAAAGTATTTGAATAAGTGAAATCGAATAAAGAAGTAAATGAAACCCTTAATCGAAGTATTTATAGAATCACCCTCAACAGCAGAAACTTGAACTGGCAGCATTAACATACACTTAACAGCAGAAACCAATACTGACAGTACTAATTTAAGCCTAACAGCATTAACTTAAGCTTAACAGTATTAAGTTGAAACTGAACAACATTAAAAAGAATACACCAGTAATCATTCAATGTTCATTCCAATAAGCAACTTTCATCATCAAATTTGATTCACACACACTCTCTTTATGTTTTTATGCTCACAATATCTCTCAATTCTTTTGGCTCACATAATCACTCATTTCTATTTTTATGCACACAACTCTCTTTTTATTTTTTAAGTTTACAAAATCTCTCATTTCTTTTAGCTTACCAAGACACTCTTTCTGTTTTTATATGACAGTTGTGTACCAAATTTTGTCAATTCCAATGAGTTTCATACTGTCCTCCCTACTTCCAAGTGTGTAACCTCTTGAGAGAGGTGGATCAATGGACTGTTTAGATGTAATCTCAAACCTATTTTGAGCATTCACATTCCCCAATATGGTATCTTGGCACCTGGGACCACTACTTGAATCAATTCTCTAAGAAGTTGATTCATTAAGTGTTGCCATGAATTGGGTCTTATTTGATGTTACCACTGTCCTGCTCTGCTTCTAAGCTAGAAGCAGTAGTGGCAGCCCTTTCCATTCTGTCACCCAACTCCTTATGGACAGCCTCATCACCAACCTTTGTTAGGGGGACCACTAGACTGAGGTATCTTGGTGTCCCGACCTCTTTTGATATGCCTAGATGTGTTTTGATCCCTTTTGAACATACTCATGATATAACACATCCTTTCATCCATGCTTTTTGGTTGTAGAAATAAGGAACCTCCCCTCAAACAATGTCTCGAGTGATAAGAATTGGAAACAGTTGCAACTTTGGTGCCTATGTCCTCTTAACAGAATTAACATTTGCCTGGCAGTAGTAATTTTCTACCTAGCAGTATTAACCAAAGTCGAACAACATTAACTCTATCTTTAATTATTATGCAACAACATGCCTCTATGCATCACAAACACACTAGAAAAGACTAGATAGACATGTGGGAATTCATGAGGATCCATATTTATGCATAACCCATGAATAAAATTTAAACTCTGTGAACCCAGACCATTATCTATCTTCAAAAAGGTAAAGCATTCAACATCTTGTATTCAACATGCTTTACCTGCAAATGTTAGTTCATAGCCAAATATACAAACTCCAAAAACATTTTCTTCTTAACAGCATTAACTATAACTAACTGGTTTAATCAAACTTAGCAGTATTAATTGAGAAAACTAACAGTATTAATCCTTTACAAAACTTTTACAAAAACATAAAGAGATATAGACAGTTAAGGATTCAGCATTCCAATACTTGAGACCAAGTATTGAAATCTGCCTGCATCAAAACCTTTTGTAAGAAGATCTGCAACATTTAAATCAGTATGAATTTTAACCATTTGTATTAACTTTTTAGTGTTGCAATCTCTTATAAAATGATGCCTAATCTCTATATGTTTTGTTTTAGAATGTTGAACAGGATTTTCAATAATGCAGATAGTACTGTTATTGTCAATATTAATGACAGTGTTCATGAAATTATACCCATAATCCAACAATTGGTTTTGAATCCAGAGTACTTGTCCACAACAACTAGCAGCAGCCACATATTCAGCTTCAGTTGTAGAAGTGACAACCACAGTTTGCTTTTTACACTGCCAAGATATCAACCTGTTTCCCAAAAACTGACAACCTCTAGTTGTAGACTTCCTATTAAGAGTTGCTCTAGTATAGTCACTATCAGTATAAGCAACCCGTTCAAATAGAGAATCCCTAGAATACCAAAGGCCTAAAGTTGGTTTGCCTTTCAAATATCTAAAAATCCTCTTTACTGCTAAGAGATGTGATGTCTTAGGAGTAACATGAAATCTAGCACATGCACATACTGCAAACATGATATCTGGTCTAGATGTAGTGAGATACATCAGAGACCCAATCATAGATCTATAGAGATGTACATCAACATCATCAACATCTCTATCCTTGACCAAAGGTTTTTCCAAATCAACAGGAGTTGAAGCAGACTTCACATCAGAGTAGTTGAATTTCTTCAAAATTTCAGCTACATATTTGTCTTGACTGATAAATATTCCATCTTCCTTCTGTTGTACTTGTAACCCTAGAAAGAAAGTTAGTTCTCCCATAGAACTCATCTGAAACTTATCTTTCATTAGCTTCTCAAAACCAGTACATAACTCCTTGTTTGTTGAGCCAAAGATAATATCATCTACATAGACCTGTACAAGCAAAATATCTCCTTTTTGCTTCTTGATAAATAATGTCTGATCTATCTTGCCCCTTTTAAACCCATTGCTCAAAAGATAGTTAGCCAAAGTTTCATACCATGCTCTTGGTGCTTGATGCAACCCATAAAGTGCCTTGACCACCTTGTAAACTTTGTCTGGATGGTCAGGATCTTTAAATCCTGGTGGTTGAGTAACATAGACTTCTTCCTCAATGGTTCCATATAAGAAAGCACTCTTTACATCCATTTGATATACCAGAAAACCCATAAAAGAAGCATAGGCCAAAAACAATCTTATTGCCTCAATTCTTGCCACAGGTGCAAACACTTCTTCATAATCAATACCTTCTTCTTGTCTATGACCCTGTGCAACTAACCTTGCTTTATTCCTAATCACAATTCCCCTTTCATCTTTCTTGTTTCTGAAGACCCATTTTGTTCCAATGGCCTTCTTTCCATTAGGGAGATCCACCAATATCCAAACTTGTTGAAGTTTGAATTGCAGAAGTTCTTCCTGCATTGCTTCCACCCAGGATGAATCAGATAGAGCTTTAGCAATGCTTGTTGGTTCAATCTGTGATAGGAAACAAGCATATAAACAAGTATTTAGGGTATCATGTGTTTTCTGCTCATACACATCACTGAGAAACCCTTGTTCAGAAGTAGGTTTTAACATTCTTCTTGTCTGAACAGTTGACTGCACTTCACCAATCACATTGTCAATTGGATGATCTTTATGAATTCTTGTATTGGGAGTGGTTGGAACTATATAGGAATTTGTGATGTTCCCCAAATCAACTTCTGGTTCATCTTTATCACTAAAGAACTCAACATGAGTGGCTTCAAGTGTATGACTAGCTCCCATAGTGAACATGTCTTTAGGGCTATCTTGATCATATAAACTAGCAGTATTAACTGATGGACCAACAACATTAAGTTTAAAGCTACTAGTATTAACATCAGGACTGGCAGTATTAACATGTTGTCCAGCATCATTAACTTCTTTAGGACTGCTACATCTCAACTTATTCTTGTAATCATTCTCATTATCTACCATCTCCATCCCTAACTTTTGATCATCAACAACATATTTTGGTTCACCATTATCAACATCCTGGGTAGGTGAATCAAAGTATGAAGCATCTTTCCAAATTGGCATCACAATGCAGTCTTGACTGATTTCTTCTGATGTACCTACATTAAGTTTCTAATTTGAGTACCTGCAGATTCATTAATGAATGTACCTCAGCAACTGGTACATAGATTCACAATTGGGTTAAGAATCAATGTCAAACAGCCACTTTGGACATTCCCTCTATCATAGGCTTATTCTCTAAAACCTAATATGCAAAGTTTTCTTCTACCCTCCTGGTTCTATGTTGTATACCCTAAAAGCTTTACTAATCAAATAAATATCCAACAAAGAAACCTTCATCACTTTTGCCTCAAACCTGCTAAACGGTCTAACTTATTAAAGAATCAGTAACATGACATCCAAATGGTTTCCATAAAGCTTAGAGCAGGTTTAAAAACCTCTAAATAAGTTCATAAGGTGTCTTGTTTATGAGGCTTGACAACTAAGACCCATGATTTTTACATAGCAAGCAGTACTAACTGCTTCAGCCCAAAATGTTGTAGGTAACTTAGAGTCAGCTAACATTGTTCTAGCAGCCTCAATTAGTGTCATATTCCTCCTCTCAGCTACACCATTTGGCGCTGAGAGTCCTGGCTACACTATATTTCTCTTTAATAACCTTTTATCTTTGCAAAATCATCCATAACCTTTATTCTTAAACTCTGTTCCATTATCACTTCTGATTATTTTCACTTTCTTATCTACAAGGTTTTCTATTTCTTTGATAAAGTTCTTAAGGATCTCACTGGTTTCATCCTTAGTTGTTATAAAGAAAACCCGAACGTAAAACCTGTCTAATTATCATCAGTGAACTACTAAGCACATTGCTCCTTTCTTATATGCATTGAAACTACATCACACAAAGAGTTGGACAACCAAACCAGATCCACAAACTCGCGCGAGAATGCCAATAAACAAAGGTCTTAGTCAAATTGGAATTTCTAGACTGACTTTGGACTTACAAAAAGCTCTGTGTTGCTATCCCTTATAACAGACAAGCAATTGCAAGGTATTATGGTCATTTTCAAAATGTTTTGTAGGCAATCCTCTTTAACAAATTATCCTTAACAGAGCTTGTTCCATGTTACTTAAAATCTTAATGTGACCAAGCCTCTTAATGCCAGAGCTTCGATTCATCTGATGTAGCTTTAGACAAATTGCAACAAGACAAGTTTAAAGTCCTTCTTTAGGAACAATGTTCTTCATATCAAAACTATACATGTTGTCCTTTCTAGGAATTTTAAGAAGAGTAACGACTTTTACAATTGCAACTTGAAATTAGGAGATTAGATAAGCATTAGTGTCAGTAAAAAGGACATAGTTCTTTTTTCATCACATCTGTGCGACACTAAAAGATTGAATTTTAACTCATTGACAAAGTACTACAATCTTCAAAATCAAGACTAATCAGTCTCTAAGTCAGTTCCTTTACCAAAAATTCTAATTATAATCATTCAAACAACCGGGAGAAACCAGGAGGTAAGCTACCCACCATGTGCTGCAGGTGTATTGATGGTTAGGAGTAGTTAGGGCAACCGGGCAATCAGTATTTGTCATAGGGGTGCGCACAATGTCGCATGTTAGCGGGATCGTACCAGTAGGTAGGGTGCCAGACGTTGTAAGAACAAGTCATTTTATCGTGTTTGTAGTTCTGCGCTAGTTGGAGACCGGGGACGTGAAGGGGGGCATCCACAACACATAGGTGTTAGGCTGGCCAGGGTAGTAAGAATAAAATTTTATAGGCTACCACCCGATGTCTTATTGCCCAATCTGAAACCATAAAAGTCCTTGCGGGAATACCCATGAATACAAACTACCCTCAACAAACAAAATGTAACATAACCTCCATCAAATTTCCTAGTAAACCCTTCGATAAACGCAATGTTCCCGTCATGTACCTTGACATGCGCGGGCGCCACTGTCTATACAAATCCTGTATCATCTGTGTGGTGGCTTAGCCCCTGCACATAAAAACAAAAGTTTAGGAAATTAGATTCCTATAGGGACCCAAGCCATCACTGACTGGATATGCCTCGTGCCATCAATGAAATTATGTTTCTTCAAGGCTGATTGATGCACTATTAGGGTTTGGTAGGTCGATCCAAACCCAAGCCAACAGCTGAGCCTATTATTAGCATTTGCATGCTTAACCCTAACAGCATTAACAAATATAGAATTTGGCTATAGTTTTTAACTATTTTTGGCCTACAGTATTAACTGCTTTGCCTTGCAGTAATTTAACCTTTATGTGTAAACCTTTTGTTAGATAATGCTGTTTTAGATTGAAAGGGTCTTCTTATAGTTGATTGTGCTATTTTTGGAAAACATGACATTGGTTTAGCACTAAAAACTATAGATTTAGGATGAGTGGAATTGTATCTTTAGGAAGCATATTAAACTGTCCTGACAGTAATTTATATAGAGTTTCTATAGCAGCAAGCTGTTCAAAGGCCAGTTTTTTCATTAAAACTGCTCTAAGAACCATGTTCCTTTGAGCATTAGGGTGAGTTCTTTTGATAGTATAGTTGTAGTTCACCCTGTTATAATTATTCCCATATACCATCCTTTCCCTTTGATGGTATTTGCACTAAGCCTGTACATGATTAAAACTCCTACAAATAAAGCAAGCTTTGTTATACATCATAAAATCACTTCCTAGTTGATTGGACTTCTGCCCATTCCAATTCATAAAATCACTTCTTAGTAGCTTCATTGCCTCCAAATCATGTTTCAATGGCAGCAAACATTGTTTTAGCATCAGGGTACTGACTGAATGTAAGTTGATGTTCATTGGGAAGAGTCATAAGTAGCAAGCTTCTAGCCTTTACATCATTCTTCTCGTTGGCCTTTTCTTCAGCAGTTACAGGTACAGACATCTTTGTAACTAAAGTACCACTCTCTTGTGCTGTTTATGGTACATACACCCATGAGTTACCATTTTCTATGACCTCCCATAAAGCATAGTCTTGTATCTGGAAGTACTGCTTAATTTTTATCACCCACATCTCAAACTCACCTAGTTTGAGTATGGGTAGCTTAGCAGTAGTATTACTATTTGCAGATTCAAATTCCATGACTTCTAGATCAAAGTTTCTTAAAGCAAAGCTCTAATACCACTTATTGATCCCAATCCTTGATCGATTCCTTAGGTTGTCTAAGGTTAAATTATCTTGGATAAATCTAAAATAACTTGTTGTAGAAACTTTGTATGTATACTAAAGTGTATGCAGAATCTACACCTTAATACCTAGAAGTATAATGAATAGAACAGTAATTGTGAATGAACAAAGATATAACCAAACGCTCTAATATTATTAGATCAATAATACGAGTACTCTTCACTAGTACTAGGGTTTACAACCTTGAAGCTTTTCTAAATCAACTTGACAACTATCAAAACTTGTTAAACTCGTAAACTTATATCTCAACTAATGCCCTAAAGCCTCCTTTTATAGACTAAGGAGTCCTAGTCGGCTTACAATACATTCCTTGGATATCATAATCTTTTCTAAACATAAACATAATATCTTAAACAAATACATTATACATATCTTGTATAAAAATATCTCAATACTTATCTTCAGAAGTATTCTTTTTCTCCAAAAAATCTTTATCTCTTTAAACCGTCTTTATCCTCTTGACAGTAGTAAGTCTTCTAGCAGTTGTAATTCAGCAGCATAAACTTTTTGTACCAGCAGCACTAATAAACATAAGCAGTAGATTAGTACTAGCAGTACTAATATGTACTCACAATAGTAACATGTACTAGCAGTCTTAACATTACTACTAGCAGCACTAACTACTTAGCTTATATTTTAGTCTTCAACTCTGAGCAATGTTAACTTCAACTAACAGCAGTAACTTTATGCTATCAGTACTAAATTATACTAACAGTAGTAATAACTACAGTGGTACAACTTTATATACTACCAAGTACTAACTCACTTAGGCGCACACACATATTTCTCATTCTCATGTACCCGAGCTCTATTATTAACTATCTATAATATCCATCCTTGAAGTCTTTTAAGTCCCAACAAATAAACAAAGATATAACCAAACGCTCCAATATTATTAGATCACTAATACGAGTACTTTTCACTAGTACTAGGGTTTACAACCTTAAAGCTTTTCTAAATCGACTTGACAACTATCAAAACTTGTTAAACTCATAAACTTATATCTCAACTAATACCCTAGAGCCTCCTTTATAGGGGCTAACACACAGTCCAGTCGGCTTTTTTTTTTTTTTTTTTTTTTTTTTTTAAAAAAATATTCCTTAGATATCATAATCTTTTCTAAACAAAACGTAATCTCTTAAACAAATGACTTTATACATATCTGTACAAACAAATATGCTTTCAATCTATTTATCTTTCACTAAGTATTCTTGTTCTCCAAATAATCTTTTATCTCTTAAGATTGTTAACCGTCCCTTATCCTCTTGACTGTAGTAAGTCTTCTAGTAGTTGTAATTCAGCAGCAAAAACTTTTGTACCGGCAATACTGATAAACATAAGCAGTAGTAACATTAGTACTAGCAGTACTAATATGGTATCTATGAGCACTTGTAGTAAATGTACTAGCAGTCTTAACATTACTACTTCTCTCTGCAACTAACTACTTCTAGTTATATTCCAGTCTTCAACTCTGAGCCAGTGTCTACCTTCAACTAACAGCGATAAATTTATATATGCATCATACTAATAATACTAACATAGTAACTAGCAGTGGTAAACTTTATACTACTAGTACTAACTACTAGCAAATTTCCATTATCTACCTGAGCAGTATATCTCAGCTCTACAAGATCTCCTTAAGTCAGATTTAAGTCCCTAACAAATGGCATACTTAACATAAGAGAATGAGTGACATGGATGATTTGGAGTGGTGGAAGAGGAGCTAGCATTTGATTCACGAGGTCTTTTCTTGCCCCACGATCTGGATCGCGATCTATTCGCTCATAATTGAGGATCTGAGAGGATGCATGACTACGAGTCACACACAAGAGATGGTACTAGAGAGCAATTGCTAACTCGGGAAATTCCGGACACAACATGTTTTTGTACAATCTAGCAAATAGGCATTCCATAAGTAAGAGTTCCTCAATAGCGTTGATCTCGAGTCTTCTTTTCCCTCTCTATAATCTGTTTGAAGAGAATGAAAAATGTTAGATTTGTATGTGGGAGTGGAGTTTATTAAGTGCAATAAATGCAATATACAAAGACACGATAAACAAAACGGGAAGACATGATCCTTATGACCTCCCAAACAAATGGTGTTTTCATAAATAATATCAACCCATGGTTTCTTATGAGGTTGTATTTCGCGAGTTAGGATTTCGTTTTTATCTAAGACAATGGTTTTCTTGTTTTTATCTAGTGACTTGACCATGTGGAGGAATTTGAATAAGAGACTTGACGACATTTGGAGAAGGAGGAGTGGTTTTATAACGACCTTTATTCGGAACACTTATTGACAAGTAGTTGAGTGACCACATGTCGGTGTGTAACACTTGACCTTTGAATGGTATTTTTAAGATTTGACCGAATTCCCTCTCGAAAGAGTGTAGAGACACAAATGACTTACTTGTATAACAAAGTTGACCACAAAATGACTCCTCTACATGAGTTATAGTCAAAAGTTAGTTAACTATAGAACTCGAGAACAAAACGAGGAACAATTTGTTCATTTATGTTCAACAAACAATCAAAACCAATTGATTCAAATTTTGCACGAATATGACCATTTTTCAAGCAATTTGATATCTACAAACCTACCCTCATGAAAGTACCGTTTTTCAAGACTCGCAATTATGTTTTGTAAGGGTTGATTAAATTCATTTGATATGAGTGGAATGTAGTTTTGGGTCTTTTGATGATCTAGTCTGGTAATTTGAGGCATTGTAACCTAAAATAAAACAACCAAAATCATATTTTAATTTCTCAAATTTTCAATTCTTGTTGAACAAATGCCTAGTGTGTGCCTATATGTAACAAATGTGGAGTTGCGGCTAACTCGACTCTAAAAATAAAAACCTATGAGTTAACCCAAACACTCCTTAATTCAATTTTGCTCATCCAAACATGTCGAAAAATACATATGAATTATGTATCTTAAATTTTTTTCATGAAATCATTATGCATGTATGCAAAAACATTTTTAGGATGTATTAACAATGCATAAAAGCATTTTTATGAAGTTCCTAACGTGAGTGATTTTGAAATAAAATTGGGGTTTTGTGCAAAAACAATTTTTGACAAACACTCTTCAATTATGCAAATCCTATGTCTACGGGAAGCATATTAGTTATACATTGTGTTATTATAGTCCTAATTACAAACAAACAAAAGAAAAATGAAAATCCCCAATTTTTATTTTTTGTTCAACATGAACCCTAGACACAAATTTGAAAGAAAAGAGATGAAATGACTTACAATTGATGATCTATGTGATGTTAGAAATGATTATTTGTGTTGATTTGTTCTTCAATTAGTGTTTTAGTGGTTGATTTTAAGGTTTGCAGGGTTTTGGGTTTGTGTTTCGTCAATGGCTGCAAAGAGGGAGTGTTTGTTTTTGTGTTTTACAAAATGAGGGTGACAGACATTAAGTCCCAACTGGTGACGGTCCCATATCAATATGGGGGCTGCCCAATTTAATCAGGGGCCGCCCACGATATGGGGGCCGCCTCTAGTGGAGGTGTTTTGGACTTGATTTTTGACTAGAAATTTTACTGAAGGAGTGACGTTTTAATTTGCATTTCGCAAATTAAAAATGCTTAAAGTACTTCGGACAAAGTATTTAAGTTGTCACGACATGGAGTGAAACACTGAATAGAGTCGAGCCAGAAGAAAAGAAGGATGATTTATGAAATGTGTTCCATCATTCCTAAACCAAGACGTAGATAGTTAAACGATTCACGTTTAAGGGGTTTAGTGAGAATGTCGGCGATATTGTCGACGGACAAGACTTTTTCAATAGAGATATGTCCTTTCTGGACATTGTCTCGAAGAAAGTAGTGATGAATTGCGATGTGTTAAGTCCG
>BQNB010035376.1:0-46573 GCA_026074375.1 Tanacetum coccineum | reverse complement strand
TTAGGCGTATTATATGTGTAGAAACTAAAGATACAATGCAAAACTTTATTGAATTGATTAATAAACTAAGACAATACAATGGATATTTATAAGACAAATAAAAGGTAAAACTCTAAACAATAAATGGGCCTAAACAAGTGGGTCGGGCCGGTAGGCTTTTATTATCTAACACCTCATCTCAAACTCACAATGCTACATTGAGAGTTTGACAAGAAAACTCTAAAAATCAAACAAATGCAGGCAGATAGACAGCAACAGAGAGATCCGAACAGAGATAGACAAAGAGCAGCAGACAAATACATATTCATCAGCAAAGAGATCCGACCATAGGTAGACGAAGAGCAGCAGACAAATACAGATTCAACAACAGAGAGAGATCCGAACAGAGGTAGACGAAGAGCAGACCAGGCAGACAACAACAGACAGATCAGACATGTGCATAACACAGAATCACATAAATACGAAGATGAACGAGAGCATACAGCAGCAGACAGCAACAAACAGGCAACAAATTCAGACAGACAGCAGGCAACAGACCACACTGCAGACATCAGACATAACCAACCAGACAATATTCGATGCAGAACGAGGCAAGACCAGACGAAACCAGACGGATGTAGAGTCAAATGTTACCAACATAACCGGGCAACCAGAACCATTCCAACCCGATGCAAATATCATATTAATACCGATTTCAATCGCGAACCGAACAATAACCCGATACCAATACCAACACCGATCCAACCCGGTGTAAATTCCAATACCATGACAAATGGGATTATCAACCATCGAATCTCAACATAAATTCAAACCTAATATACCAGTATCAAATCAACTCTAATAAACAAACCACCGGTACTTCAGTCGAATCAAATAACATATGCGAAACAGGAATTGCCTAACTCATCCTTATTGAATACACAAACTAATCTCAATATGTGAGACTAAGGTGGTGTTTGTTTTTTAAAAAATACCTCTTAACATCATATTAATCTGACTCATTCAGACGCGGTCAGACATTTGGGTCATTAAGACTGTTTGTTTTTTTCATGTCATTCAGAGGCAGTAAGAGACAAACACTACTAAGAGCGTTTGTTTTTTTCTGGCCATTAAGAGGCAGTAAGAGGCATAAACCTCTTACTGAACTGGATGTAGAGGGGGTGTCTTAACACCTATTAATGTCTTTTTTTATTTTTTTTATTTGCTACTTTGCTATTATTTTTTTTATTTTAATGTTTTTTCATCATTTTTTGATTTTTTTTCTTGTTTCACTTCTATCTTTTGTATTAAAAATATTAAATAGAATGATTGCATATGTTTTGTTATATAAAGAATGTATAAGATGATATATGTCAATTTATATTTTGTTCAAATTGAAGGATACGGTTTCGATTTCAGACTCATACTACTTAGTTCTAACGCGACCCGTTTAGTTAATCGCTTTAAAAGTTCAATTTAAACTCTAACACATATATTTTTGTCGAATAAACATGAGATTGCATGTTTTTTTAAATACTATTAACTTTAAATTGATTATATTATAAAATTTGTTTTTTTATTTAATAAAATTTATTTTTTGTGCGAATGCAATCGTTTTATATTTAAATTGTTAAAACTATTGTTTAACACATCTATACATTTTTACCAAAACAAACAGTTTATTTTTATTCAGATTCAGACTTCTCAACCACTTATTCAGATTAAGATGGGAATCAGATTCAGACTTTTCTACCGAATATTCAGATTCAAATGTGCGAATCAGATTCAGATTCAGAGCCTCTTAATAAACAAACAACACCTAATACTTAATTCCATGACATACAAATTCAAAGAAAAACTCACGTGACTTAGAGCAACAAGCCAACCAGAACTATTCTTCTTCTTTTTCAATAAGTACGACAAACAAATTCATGTTCATATATCATATATATATAAAATATTCCCACCGACCAAATATTCTTGAAGAATACATATTCATATATCATATATATAAAATATTCCCACCGACCAAATATTCTTGAAGAATACATATAATATAATGAGGACGCTTACACATTTTTTACATAAAAAAATTCACACCCACATGTGTAAGTTAATTATTAGGAGTGAAAGTAAAAAAGAAAAAATTTAATACAATTTTATTGGTTCACGTCACTTGTCACATGTGGGTGTGGGTTTTTTTATGTAAAAAAGATGTGGGTGTAGCATTCCTCTAATATAATATATATCAATCCCCAATAACAAGCAATATTAATACAAGCAGTTGACGTCTTGACGACAGATTCGACTTACTCTGATATAACAGATACGGCCACAACAAACCGTCGGCGACAACTTCGATTCATGCAGATTAACAGCAAATAACGAACGTTAATGAGATTCTTCCGGATCACCAACAATTAGTTGATGACCGAAGGATAACAATATATAGCGACTTGAGCCTACACTTTTAATACCATGTAGAAACTAAAGATACAATACAAAACTTTATTGAATTGATTAATAAACTAAGACAATACAATAGGTATTTATAAGACAAACAAAAGGTAAAACCCTAAACAATAAATGGGCCTAAACAAGTAGGTCGGGCCAGTAGACTTTTATTATCTAACAATATGTATGCATGTACACAATGTTTAGTATGGTTACCAGTCTCGTTTGTTTGTTATCATATTTCATAGTTATTGATCCATCAGTTTATAATTTGTTATAAACATTATGCTACTTATTATTATCACATTGATGTGTTTCAAAAGCTTTAAATTTATAAGACTAGAATTACCGGTTTATTAAATGGAAACACACGGGTAAAGTATAACCAACGTATGTAGTATAATATTTCAGGTATGTCCATGTCGTCCACAGGGTTTTGGTTATGTTCGTATAGTCAGAAATTTTAAAACAAATATTAATAACTTTTTCAATTGAGATAGATTCAATAATAAAGAAGTATGACTACTCGGATAGTTTCATATAATTCATAAGCAATGCTGGTAATCACAACCTTTGATTTTAGGACTTAACTTATAAAAATATTTTTTCGTCAAAAAACGTTTCCACAAATTAACTTGTTTTAACTTAAGACTTATATTAGTTAACTTAATCAAATGTGTCACACAAATAATCAAGTTACTATTATATCAAATCCATTTTGTTTATAAAAAGACGTAAGCGGATTTCTCCAACCAAACGATAAAGATCGTAGACAAATCTTTAAAACCATATAGTGCACAATGGGTCTTTCAACCTACACCGTTATACGTATATAATCAAAGTTGATAAACAAAGGCTAACAAGATTAGATATGATAGAATTGCAACGTAAGTTTATAACAAGATCGTACTAATACCAAATGCTTATTATATTATATTAACTACGGGTGAGCAAAAACCGCATCGCAAACCGCAAAACCGCAAAACCCGCAAAAAATCGCACCACAAAAACGTGGTTCGGTTTTAAGAAAAAAGAAAAACCACATTTTGCGGTGCGGTTGCGGTTTTACCCGTAAAACCGCACCACAAAAACCGCACCGCACCGCATATTTATTTTTTAAAACCGAAAACGGCACATTGATTATTTAGTGTGTGTTATAAGGCTTCTACCACATATTATCATCAATATTATTATAAGTTATAAGTGATGTGTGCGTTTACATTAAATATATACGTTGTTATAACCGAAAAAAACCGACATTGTAAACCACAAACCGTAAAAACCGCACGTGATGGTGCGATGCGGTTAAAAACCGCAAAACCAAAACCGCAAACCGTGGTGCGGTTCGGTTTCTAATTTTGAAGAAACCGCAAGTGCGGTTGCGGTTCGGTTTTAGTCAAAAACCGCACCAAACCGCACCATGCACACCCCTAATATTAACATCACCGAGTAGTCATAAGAGGTTTAGCCTCTCTTGGATTTGGTGTTCATGATAACAAAGTTTAATAGAGAAACAAGAAACATACGAAGTTCGGATTAAGAAATGGATCAAACACCACTTTTACAAGTACCGATTCGTATAAGAACCTTATTAAACTAAATACTATGATGATGATCTTCATTCTTGCCGGAATTTCGTGCTAAAACCCAGAAAGTGATGAAGATTTTTGAGAGAGATTATGTTCTTGAAGTGTATGTAAAATGAGAGAATTTCCTCTCTATTTATAGGCTGGGCGAGGGGCAAAGTACGACGCACTTTCTGAAAAGTGCGGCGTACTTTCTGAAAAGTGCGGCGTACTTGGCTTCTTTATTGCGATAATATTAATTTCTAAGATGAAGTGCGGCGCATTTTTAGATTTAATATTTATTTTTTTCTAACTTTTCTTTCGTAAGGTGTAAAAACCTGCACATATTTCATGTATTTAAGTATCAAAAGTTCACGAGGAATGATAAAATATATACAAATAACGCCGCCGAAAATATGTATAATTAAGGTGTCATCAAATCCCTCCACACTTAGCTATTGCTTGCCCTCAAGCAATTAAGGCGAGAAAACAATATCATTTATCATGACGTGGAGAAATTGTTTTTATACAAGAGTTTACTAGTTTAATAACGTTTCAGGCATAGACATATAACGGAACACCTCACATAGGGAATGTGTACGATTTTAAATTCACTCAAGTCATTCATATAGGGTTATTTGTGAAGTCACTCAATTTGTACAAACATAATCTAGAAAGCTACCATAGGCTTGTACAAGACACATAAACATGCTCGTTGCGGCGTGAGCACCTAGACAATATCTCAAAGAGGTACAACGTGATAATGATATGGGTGAGTAGGGTATAATTTCATGTGCTAAGCCAAAGCTTTATAACCACTTCATAATTTTGACTTTTTTTTCTTTTTTTATACCAAATAATAACTTAAGGCCGGCATAGAGTTGAGATATTTAGAACATAGTGAGATATTGAGAACATAGTACATGAGATACTTTGAGTATTTTAGCACTGAAAGCGAGTGCTGCAGATAATGGGATACTTGAGGATTTATTTTACCTCTTATCATACGATATTGCCTATAAATTAACCTTATTGTGGTCTAGTAAATGATGATCAAGCACAAGTTCCAAAGCTTACTAAATTATCGGCACTCTCATAAAATATGCAGAAGATATGCAATAAGGCTAGAATATACCTCACAGTTTTTAGTGGACTGAATTGTGCTGGTTATGATGTCAATCCAGTTGAATTTGCCTTACTAAGTGTATACATTTTTTAAACTTTTTGAAAGAAAAGCATATATTAATTTTTTATAAAATATCAGTTAAAATTTTTGGCTTAAATTGCAGGGCAAACATGGAGGGATATTTATTTTTTCCTATTTGATTCCTCCTCGACACTTAAGTTAAACATTGCCCTCAATGTGAGAACTGATAAACATAAAAAATAGGGAAAATTAAGGAAAACGGTACTTCTCGAGGCAGAAGAAAATTTAGCTGAAAGAGCTATCCATGAGCTAGAGCCATAATTTTCCGATCTATATTACCTGCAAAAGAAAACAAACAAAACTCACAAAAAGGAAAAAAAATTAGGTTTTTTTTTGAACTCCTCAACACTTAAGTGGAAAAGTGATAAAGCACGGGTTGCCTCTCGAGAAGCGCTTAATTTTTAAGAGAGTCATTAGCTAGACTCGTACTTCTTGGTTCATTCTTTGGGAAAGAAGGGAGTTAATTCTTCCCTTGAGTCATTATCTTCTTCATGGTAGAGTTGGAGTCGATGGCCGTTAACAATGAACGTTTTTCCATCTTTTCCATATAGTTCAACATACCCGGACGGATATTGATGTTTCACTACATATGGTCCAAGCCATCGAGATCTGAGTTTTAGCTGTTTGAATTTGTACTTAGAATGGAATAAAAGCACTTTGTTTCCGTGTTTGAACTCTTTTCTTATTTTCAGTTTCATGTCGTGCCAGACTTTAGTTCTTGCATTGTATATACGAGAGTTTTCATATGCCAGATGGCGGAGTTCGTCTAACTCATGTAATTGAAGCATTATTTTCTCACCAGCGGCGATGAGATCAGGATTACAATTTTTAAGAGCCCAATATGCTTGGTTTTCAATTTCTAACAGTAAATGGCAGTTTTTCCGTACACGAGTTTATATGGTGTGGTTCCAGTTGGTGTTTTGTATGCGGTTCTAAAAGCCCACAAAGCATCATCGAGTTTTCTTGACCAAATAGAAGGATTATCTTTTACTGTTTTTTCAAGTATTCTTTTAAGAGCTCCGTTAGTATTTTTAACTTGTTCGCTCGTTTGAGGGTGATAAGATGTAGAAAAACGGCGAGTAACTCCGTATCTTTTCATGTTTTTTCCATTATTTTGTTGTAGAAGTGAGTTACTCGGTCGCTTATGAGAGCTTTGGGCATTCCCAAATGACATAAGAGTTTTTTTAGGAATGAAATAACAACTCTAGCATCGTTGGTTGGTAAAGCTTGATCTTCGGCCCATTTAGAAACATAGTCGACAACAACTAAAGATGTATTCGTATTTATATGATTTTGGGAATGGTCCCATAAAGTCAATACCCTAGATGTCAAAAACTTCGCATACTTGAATGTTGTTTAAGGGAATTTCATCACGTTTGGATATATTTCTAGTTTTTTTGACATGCTTCGCAAAGGCGAACAAGAGCATGAGCTTATTTGATGATTGTTGGCCAATAAAAGCCTGAGTCTAGGACTTTTTTAGCTGTTATTGTTGGACACTAATGTCTACCGGTAGGTTCGTGGTGACATTGATCTAGAATGGTACGAGTTTCTGGTCATGAGACACAACGTCTGATCATACCGTCTGAACATACTGTGAAAAGGTAAGGGTCTTCCCAAAAGTAGTTTTTAAGGTCAGAGAAGAATTTATTCTTTTGTTGGTACGTCATCCCTTTAGGTATAACATCACCCACACTACAAGAAAATAGGTTTTATAAGACACCCGTTTGTGTCCTCTTAGATGAGTTTATATGACCTTTAGCCTAATAGGACTAATAGTGTAAGTGTCACATAAGAAGGCGTTGTAATAAGTGTACAGAGTTCTTAGGACACTTATAAACATCCTAATAAATACCATCATAATAGAACAGATTATTTAGTCCCATAATAATGTCTTATACGACGCAAATGGCATCATAATAATCAGCCTAATAGGATGACCTTAAGTGTCCTAATATACATTTACATTCTTTTATGTATTGAGACACCTTAGTAGGTCCTAAAAATGTTTCCTGACAATTAAATTATATGTTGCATAAAGTCATATTTTGGTACAAATATAAACGCGTCCTAATACGAAGGTCCTCATATATAGCCTTTTAAGACCAAATTTAGTGTCGTAAATTAATATACGTACCGAGTATGTAATATCTTACGTCCCATAAACATTATCACTAACACCAATAACATCCTAAAAGGACACATCATAGAGAAGAACAATAATCGAAATAAATTTTTGAGACAATTAATGATTATAAAATTGCAAGATTAATCAAAAGATGTCATTACATAACAAAATGTCATAGCCTGAATAGTTTAACAACATCCAAATAGAGTATTGTAAATTTTGTTACATTGATATTCAACAATAAGAAAAAAACAGCATAAGAGAATAGTCTCGAACCATCATCCTCATATGCCACCTACAATTAAACAACACATAAGAATAAAGCTCAATGTAAATAACTCAAAATATTTGTATAAGATGTAATAAATTTCAGAAGGTTGACATACTAAAATAAAAGGGCAACCTGATAGCATCTTTATTTGTGACAAACAATCCATATCATCTCACTAAATGTTTATCTTTTTTGGAACTTGAACATTTACCTCACAAGTTTGGTCCGATCACCATGTGCCGAGCTAGCTCATTTGGATATAAGCTCTTGATCTACCTTTTCGCTACAATCCTCCTAGAGTTTTAAATGCATCTAAAGTAAGCTTCAACACTTGCAACACGAAATGGTTACTCTACCGTAACTAATTAGTAAAAAATTACTTTTATTCTTAGTGCCTTGTTTACTTATTGTGCTTCGTGATAAAAACTTATTAGCCACTTAATTTCATCATTTAAATAAGCATATCCACTAATTCATGAAAACATATGCATACCATACAAACGAAGTCACATATATAGCGTCTATCAAATTGATTCTAAGCATCAGTACACCAAATATTTTAACTCTAACGAATAAACCAAGAAATAAAAACTTATTTTAAAAAAATACTAAATAAATTAATAATAAAACAAGGCTTGGAGATATAGCCAAAATATCAGGGCATCTAAAGAATCAAACAGAATTAATCAAACAACAAAAAATTAGGGTTTCAATATTTCAAAATTTTATGATAAGCCTAGATTTCCATCAAGTTTAAGATATACTCACATAGTATTATCATAAAAAAAGTTTAGACAGTTAGTAATAGAATGCGAATGATGATTTACCTTGCTTTGTGAGAATGGGTTTGCTGATGTTATTGTGTCGAGAGATAGGAGGAGGAGAAAATTAGATCTGACACAAATGATGAGAAAGGAAGACTAATGTATTTGTTTGGGCTTCACAAAAGGCAGGATGCATATAAAAATAAAAAATATTAGGGGGAAAAGAAGGAGGGATGTACATTATTTGGTATATTAATGAATTTTTTAGTGCGATGTACACAAAAAAAAACTTAGCGGGATGTGTACATAATAAGGGTATATTAATCATAATTTTAATAATCAAATCTTTATACTATTAAGTTTTAGATTTGTAATGAGCAATTTTATGTAAATTATAAATTACACGTGATCATGTCTAGGGGATTGAGTATCGTTATTGCGATTGTATAAAAATTACATGTGAATTTTTTATATTAAATTTAGGATATAATCGAGTCGAATACAATACAAAATTTAATATAATGTGTTTTTGTTAATGTGTTACGGTGTCTGACACTTTGATCAACTAGTCCACATAAAAATGAGTTTAGATTGTCATTCAAACACAAATCATATAAATATTTTTCATTTGAAAAAGTTGGTGTAGCGGCTATATATTTGTATTCCTCGAACGTAGTATAAACTTGCCAAGCTTGATTTGACTATAGAATTGAAATATATTAAAACTTCACTTGACTATGAAACTCAATGATCAAAACTTCACGTGAGTTCAATCGAATTTTCATGTTAATGCTTAAAGTTGAGTTCAATGAGTCAAATGGCATTTTCAACCTAAATGGTTCGAAGTGTGGTGTATGTTTAGAATATTGTTAAAAACTAGTACCACAATCTAACGTTAGTATTAATATGCGTTATAATTTTAAGTTTGTAAAATACGATAATAATGTATATCAAATGTGTTAAAGCTCATACACATTAGGTGTCCTATAAGATCAAATACAATAAGACACCAACGAACTAGTACTCGATAAAAATGATGATAATAAGACTAATATATCAAGTGTCATAATAAGCTTCTTTCATAATAAAACCAAAGTAAATGAGTGTCACATAAAATTATTAATACTACATGTATTAACACAAGTGTCCATATTAAAATGCTTCATTATACGTACCGAAACATATAAAAGTCTTATAAAATTGACTCTAATATGACGTCATATACATGTGGTCATATAGATTAAATATAATACACCTGCTACGGCTTAGAGTCTTATAAACTTAAGTTATAGGACCTAAAAAAAGCAAAGTAGTCGTATTATGTATAATCACAACACGATACATAAATGAGTAATGAGCATATAAAACCATCTAATAGACCAAAACATGTAATGTCCTATTAGCTTCCTTGATAATAGGACTCGTAAATTAACTCGTCATATTAGATGTGTTTTTAGGACGCCGCTTAAAAAAGCGTCACAGAAAAAGGTCCTAAAAGCCACCTTTTTTGTAGTGCCACCAAATAGTTTACAAAATCTACGAACCATGGTTCGTCTTTGGTGGTTATTTCCATAAGAGTTTCTCCAGAAAAGTTATCGTCAACTTCACTGTCCTTACTTGTTTCATCATTTTCAATCCTAGATAAGTGGTCGGCGGCAACATTTTTTGCACCCTTTTTATCTTTTATTTCTATGTCGAATTCTTGCAACAGCAGAATCCAACGTATAAGACGTGGTTTAGCATCTTGTTTTTTGAATAGATGTCTAAGAGCTGAGTGCTCGGTGTATACAACTGTTTTTGATAATACTAGGTAGGGTCAGAATTTATCAAATGCAAAGACTACAGCCATTAGTTCTTTTTCAGTAACCGTATAGTTTTGCTGAGCTGCATTGAGAGTTTGCTTGCAAAATAGATGGGATAGAAATGTTTACCTCTTTTGGACCTAAGACTGCTCCAAATGGAATTCACTTGCATCACATATTAGCTCAAATGGAAGATTCCAATTCAGGCTTATGATTAGAGGAGTACATGTGAGTTTCTCTTTTAACGAGTTGAATGCTTTGTGACATTTATCGTTGAATTCAAATGGGGTATCTTTTTCAAGTAATTTGGTTAGAGGACGGGCAATTTTTGAGAAGTATTTAATGAAACTTCGGTAGAAACCGACATGTCCTAGAAAATTTCTAATGCCTTTGACATTAGTAGGGGTGGGAGTTTAGAGATTATATCAATCTTTGCTTTGTCAACTTCAAGGCCTGCACCGGACACTTTGTGTCCAAGCACAATTCCTTCCTTAACCATGAAGTGACATTTTTCCCAATTAAGGACAAGATTTGCATCCTTACAGCGTTGAAGCATTTTATCAAGATTATTTAAGCAATTATTGAAAGAGTTTCCAAAGACAGAAAAATCATCCATGAAGAATACTTCAACAGATTCTTCAATCATATCATGAAAGATAGGTAGCATGCACCTTTGTAAAGTAGCTGGAGCTTTACATAGACCAAAAGGCATTCGCCTGTAAGCGTATGTTCCGAAGGGGCAAGTGAAGGTTTTTTTTCTTGGTCCACAAGGTCGATTGGTATTTGGAAATATCTAAAAAAACCATCAAGGAAACAAAAATATTTATTTCCTGCAAGTCTTTTTAACATCTGATCCATGAATGTCAAAGGAAAGTGGTCCTTTGTAGTTGCTTCATTGAGTTTAAGAAAGTCGATGCATACTGGCCAACCTGTAACGTTTCTTGTTGGGACAAGTTTATCTTTTTCGTTGGTAACAACTATGATACCACCTTTTTTGGTACACAATGGATGGGACTTACCCAAAGGCTATCGGCTATTGGATAGATGATACCGGTATCGAGGAGTTTGACCATTTTTTTAACAACTTCTTGCATGTTTGGGTTTAATCGTCTTTGCTTTTGAACTACTGGCTTCTTGTCGTCTAACAATTGTATTTTGTGTTTACAAAAAGATAGACAGATACCATGAATATCTATGGTTTTCCAAGCAAAGGCTTGCTTGTGGTTTTTGAGAACAGATACAAGTCTGTTTTTGTTTTGTTCAGAAAGATATGATGATATGATTACTTGAAGAAAAGAGGGTTCTTCCAAGAATGCATATTCTAAATGATCATGGAGAGGTTTAAGTTCAAGATCCATAGGAGGTTCTTTAAGAGATGTTTTCATTTTATAGTCAGTATTAAAAGTGATTTTTTCAAATGGGGGTTCTTTTTCATCGGATCCAAGTTCAGAGTTTTCTTCGATGTTTGTAGCAATGAATTCATCGAATTCGGCAAAGATTTTATCTTCGAAAGGAGTTCCTTCGATGGAGTAAAGGATTTTACTACCTTCATTAAGAAGAGCTTCGAAATCTTCTTCTAAGATTTCGTCAATGACATCAATACTAAAACATGTATCGTCATTTGAATAAGAATGTTTCATCGCGGAATCCATATGAAAAGTTATACGTTCGGTTCCAACTCTAAGATTGAGTTGTTTTGTTTTACTCGAATTACTGCATTGGCAGTATGGAGGGAAGGTCTTCTTAAAATAAGAGGAATTTTACTGTCTTCTTCCATTTCGAGAATAACAAAATCTATGAGGAAGGTGAATTTACCAACCTTAACAAGCATATTTTTAGTGATTCCAATAGGGTATTGGAATGATCGATATGCTAATCTTACGCTCATTTTGGTGGGTTTGAGAGTTTCTAGAGATAATTTAGCATATAGAGAATATGGCATAAGATTAATGCTAGCACCAAGGTAGGCTAAAGCATTGTATGAGAAGGTTTTGCTAAAGGTACATGGAATGAGGAAACTTCCTGGGTCTCCGAGTTTTAGTGGGAATTTGTTTTGAATTATAGCGGAACTATCATCGCTCAGGAAAGTAGATGAAATTTGTTTAAGTTTGTGCTTATTGCTAACGAGTTCTTTAAGAAATTTACCATAGTTTGGCATTCCTGCTAACACATCAACAAGAGGAACATTAATTCGAACGGCTCAAATCATGTCGAGGAATTTACCATACTGGGCTTCCATTTTTTCTTTTCTGAGGCGTTGACGATATGGGATTTTTGGTTTGTATGGTTTGGGTGTTGGAATCTCTTTGATTGGTTCTGGATCTTTAACTTTGGGTTGTGGCATAGGTTCTTCATCTTCATCATCATCCCTGTCAAAATTGACAGGATTTACAGAATCATTAGGTTGATCATTTGGGTTGGTGGGTGGGTCATAGGTCTACCACTTCATGTAAATACGACATTTACATGCTCATTTCGAGCTTGTGGTGGCTAATAAGCTTTGGATGAGCTACCTTTTGGGTTAGGTTGAGTGTTACTCAAAGAGATCCAGAAGGTCGACCAGATTGCTTGTCAACTAGTATGTCGAATTTAGCTTCTAAATTTTGGATAGAGGCTTAGTGGTTTTTGGTTGTTGTTTCGAGTTTGGATTTTAGATCCATGAATGTATCTTTGACAAACGAATTGGTTGAGTGTTAAGCTTTAATGAAACCGCTTAGTTGTTTTTAGATATCAGGTTTATCATTAAAGTTAGATCGGTAATTGTCTCGATCGTAATCGTTTCTACCGCTTGAACGCCAATTATCGTGATTTCAGTCACGGTCGCGGTAATCATTGTAAAAACGAATATGTCAGAAGTTTTGCATGAATTTGGCTTCTTCTTCACGAGACATAGGTGTGTCATCATCGTTACAATCTGTGGTGGTGTGATTACCTCTACAACGATTGAATTTAGAACGAGTTTGAAAGTCTTTATACTGAGCATCCATTTTTATGGCCATGGCATCCATTCGTGCCATTATCTTGTCAGTATTAGAATTTCTGCTGCCTTCATCGACAAAAGCTACTATTTTCTTTAGAGATGATTTCGGTTTTTGGTTCTTTTCCCAATCAAGCTTGAGTAAGACTTTGTCTTTAAGAAGTTGGTAGGCTTGATTTGGTGTTTTGTATAGAAAAATACCACCAGCTGCGGCGTTAAGAACTTCTTAGGTAGTTTCGTTAAGGCCGTGATAAAAGATTTTTATGATATTGCCTTTGGATAGGTTGTGACCATGGCAGTTTCTGAGCATTTCTTTCATACAGAGCCAAGCATCAGTTAAGGTTTCGTTTTCATGTTGGGAAAAAGCTCGGATCTCTCCGAGGAGTCGATCGAATAGAGCTGGTGGGAAGAATCTGTTGATGAAAGCGGTTCGTAACTCATCCCATGTTTTGATGGTTCCTTCGTTTAGTTCGTCAAGCCAAGTTTTTGCTTATTAGGCAGACATCTTCATTCTCGGTGTCTATGTATTTAAACATATCACATATTCTGAGGAATTCGTAAATGTGCTTGTGCGGATCAGTTATAATTCTACCATCAAATTGGTTTCCTTGGATAAGAGTCAAGTGGTTGCCTTTAATAGCGAATTCTTTTGCGGTTTCAGAAATGGTAGTTGCAGAACTGGGAGTCAGAGCGACAACACGATCGGCGACCCACATGGGTTCATCATCCATTGGGTTGGGATTTTCAAGAAATTGAAGAAAATGACGAAAGTGGTTAATATCGAGAATTGGTGGATGGACAACTTTTGGTTGTTCAGGTCGTTCGTTTCTTTGTTCGAATTAAACTCCCCTGTTTCATCGACGAAGTCTACGATTCAAGGTTCGTTCAGGTTCAAGTAATGGTTCGACAAGTTCATAATTGGAAGCACGTGTATGCATCCAAATGAGAAGGTTTAAGGAACATTTTTAGGAAAAAAATGTTTGACTGCTGAAAGTGCAGTGCGCTTTTTGCAACGATAATTACAGAAAGCGGTCAGAGTAAATTTTTTTGGAAATAAAAGCAATTGAATTTTTGTTTAAAATAGCAAGAATTGACTATAGAACAGTTTAAAATCCCCGGCAACGGCGCCAAAAACATTGATGTGTTTCAAAAGCTTTAAATTTATAAGACTAGAATTACTGGTTTATTAAGTTGAAACCCACGGGTAAAGTATAACTCACGTATGTAGTATGATATTTCAGGTAAGACCAGGTCGTCCACAGGGATTTGGTTATGTTCGTATAGTCAGAAATTTTAAAACAAATATTAATAACTTTTTCAATTAAGATAGATTCAATAATAAAGAAGTATGACTACTCAGATAGTTTCATATAATTCATAAGCGATGGTGGTAATCACGATCTTTGATTTTAGGACTTAACTTATAAACAGGTTTTTTCGTCAAAAAACGTTTTCACAAATTAACTTGTTTTAACTTAAGACTGATATTAGTTAACTTAATCAAATGTGTCACACAAATAATCAAGTTACTATTATATCAAATCCATTTTGTTTATCAAAAGACGTAAGCGGATTTCTCCAACCAAACGATAAAGATCGTAGACAAATCTTTAAAACCATATAGTGCACAACGGGTCTTTCGACCTATACCGTTATACGTATATAATCAAAGTTGATGAACAAAGGTTAACAATATTAGATATGATAGGATTGCAACGTAAGCTTAAGATTAACAAGATCGTAATGATACCCAATGCTTATTATATTATATTAACATCACCGAGTAGTCATAAGAGGTTTAGCCTCTCATGGATTTAGTGTTCATGATAACAAAGTTTAATAGAGAAACAAGAAACATACGAAGTTCGTATTGAGAAATGGATCGAACACCACTTTTACAAGTACCAATTCGTATAAGAACCTTATTAAACTAAATACTATGATGATGATCTTCATTCTTCCGGAATTTCGTGCTAAAACCCAGAAAGTGATGAAGATTTTTGAAAGAGATTTTGTTCTTGAAGTGTATGTAAAATGAGAGAATTTCCTTTCTATATATAAGATGGGCGAAGGGCAAAGTGCGGCGCACTTTCTGAAAAGTGCGGCGTACTTGGCTTCTTTATTGCGATAATATTAATTGCTGAAATGAAGTGCGGCGCACAAGGTGTAAAAGTGCAGTGTACTTAAGGTATTAACTGCTCTTTATTAACTCGGCCTGAAGTGCGGCGTACTTTGGGTAAAGTGCGGCGTACTTGCTTCATTTTTGGATTTAATATTTATTTTCTTCTAACTTTTCTTCCGTAAGGTGTAAAATACTTGTGTCTTGAGTCTTTTTGAGCTTGACTTGTCTTCTAGCGAACCTGCACATATTTCATGTATTTAAGTATCAAAAGTTCACGAGAAATGATAAAATATATACAGATAACACCGCCGAAAATATGTATAATTAAGGCGTTATCACACACACATCCATATTAAACCTGATTATAGTTTAGTATGGTTACTCATTTCTTGCATAGCCCGCCCGATGGGCGGGCGAGCCTTATGATTATCCAATGAAAAATATAATGAACACTTAATCAATTATAAATATTGTAACACATTTACTAAGTGAATTAACAACGAAAAGAAATGAATCTCCATCCGATATATAACATAAAAGTTGATAAATTATCCTTGATAACAAAATAAAAGAAATGAATGAACTTACGATGGCGATGTCAAATTTATCTCAAAAAATGTTGTTTTAACAGCTTAGATGCTGCAGGAAGAAAGTATTAGGTGATAGGTTAGTTGGCCCAAGCACGACTTGTGGGTTGGGTCCATTAGGGTTTTTCTATGTCTCACTCTATAAATAGTGGGTAAATAATATATCATAACCAACGGGTTTTATCATTGTCTATCATATTAGGTGATAGGTTAGTTGTGCCCAAGCCTAACTTGTGGGTTGGGTCCATTAGGGTTTTTCTATGTCTTACTCTATAAATGGTGGGTAAATAATATATCATAACCAACAGGTTTTATCATTGTCTAACAGAAAGCTCTTGATTTTTAGTTAAGCTAGCAGCATGAAACATTTCAAAGAAATATAGCAACATATTCATATTTAAAAAATTAAGCATTAAGAAACACATATATTGATAACAAACGCATGATTAACTAATTACACAAAACTAAAAAAATTTAACGCACAACAAAAAGACAAAAATACATTAATAGCAATAAACCAATAACTAAATTGTTTGAATATTTTGTAGCTCTAAATTGAAACACCTCTACTTGTTTACAAACCCCAAACACCCATATTCATTTAGTTTGTACATCACCTGGCTATACACACAACCATTCAAATAACATGCATACTACCATTTATTTACAATAATGTAATACCCTTGTAAGCCCATAAGGATTCGTTGGCTTATATTCAAACTCCTCAACGCATTGTATTCTTTTAGGTTGCTGATAAACAATAGGGTAAAAGCCATAAAATACCTACAAACTTTCAAAATCGTCTCGATTTGACCAACGAACTAATTTTTGTACCGACTAGACCAACGTACTTTCAAATATTGTTCCGATATCACCCATATGATAATTTGTTACCGACACGTGGTAGTTTTCTTCCACGCTGTCATATTTACTTAATTTTCAACTTATGATCAATGCCATGTGTTTCCCACCCATAAAAAGTTAACTCTTTATATATTGCCTAAATTTTTCCTCTTCCACACCCATACTCTCTCTCATCCTCACCACCACCCAACCACCACCACCACCCTCTTGAAAAACTGCTCTAGCTCCTTCAGACTTCTGTGCCAAGAAGATAAATTCGCCGCCACATAGCCATTGTTCTCAGGTTTTGTTTTCTGAAAGTTGATAATATTACTACTTTTATCAAGAAACCAAGTTTGTATATAAACCTTGTTTTGCAACACAAACTCATAACTCATCATCAAACACAGATCAAGAATATCGAATTTACAATTACACCCTTTCACCATCATGAGCTTCTTCTTAAAATTCCATCACCAATTCACCATCATGAGCTGCTTCCCAAAATCCCATCACCACCACTACCAAACACCAACACATTGGGACATCGAATCTACTGCCATGTAACACCATCAATCTACCATGAATTTGTTATAATAGTTACTTGATATATCTTTGAATATGAACATGATTTCTTGATATTATTTTAGGTATTTCAATATTTATATTAACCAAAGATGATGGCAATGAAAGAAGTGCAGAGAAAATTAATTGAACATAGATGGAGAAATGGTGACGAACGGCTGTTGGAATGTGTTGAAGGAGAGTTTAGCAAGATAAAAGAGAATTAAATAATTATTTAGGGGTGATGTATGGAGAAAAAAAACCAAAATAAAAATAATACATGAACGAGTAAAGCCAGCCGTCTGTTATTTATAGTTTTTTTTTGTATTTTTTTTTTACGTAGATTTTTTTTTTTTTTTATTTTTTTTTTCATAATGGTGATAAAGTCACAATAACAAACAAGTTTGTTGGTCTAGTTGAGACGAAAATCCATGATAAATACATGCAATTTATCATGGAGTGATATGTGATATTAATCTTGTTAATTGTTAAAGAATTTTTATGCAAATATGATGATCAAGAATTAAAAACATAGACATTAAATTTAATTGGTAAGATCTACGTTTTTAAAAGCTAGAGAAGACCTTAGCTAAGTCTTAATGGGGCCTAAAGTTGTTTAAATTTTATGTGCTATGTGGTATATACTTGTATATGGCTTTCGCAATCGATTATATCGATGTATGTGGCCGGAATCATTGGATGATGTAGCCTAATATGAATATATACATGTTTTAATTATTAGATAATAAGGATCATAATTGATATTTGCATAACTTAATTGTTAAGTGTTGTTATTTGAATAATTGTTATGTGAATTAGTTTTATGTTTATATTATTTTTATTTTAAGTATTGGACTTGTGAGAAAATAAAAGGATTTTTCGAAAATAAATATAAACATGACTAATTATTATAAAATCAGATTTATTATGGACTATTTATAGTTCATAATGTGTTTTCCATATTAAAGTTTTATTTTGAACGAGGCGTTCATACCCGTGCGTTGCACCGAACTTGTTTTTTGGGAAAAGTTAAACTTTTACTTACGTGAAGCATCATATAACTTCATACATGTGTGTTGCTCATAGGATGTTCGTAAGTGTTTAGGGCGTAATGTTAATGTTTCTTAAGTCGATGCAATTTTATTGTTTATAACTCTAGTTAATGCTACATCTCTATAGATAATCCATTACCTAACCTGACCATGTTACCACCTAAAGCTCACTTCCAAAACAGAATTTAGCGGGTCTACTCGACTCTTTTTCTATAATTAGGAAAAATAAAAATCATTAGGCTAACCTGGCTCATTTTATACGTTTTTAACTAGCGCACCTCACAATTCAACCATTTTTCTTTCATTAATATATTCAAAATATAAGGGGTAGCATAAAAGCATTGACACGGACTTGTTAAACACACAGTTGCCTATATTTGTTTTTCGTTTAGGTATGCAAATTATATAAGATGCTTGCCTGCCTTGCATAAGTGATCACAATTTCCCTAAGAATTGATATAAGTTGCATTAACTAAGACATGCTGCTTTTTGTTATTTTGTTTACAATATGCCTTTGTCATATAGTCCAATCTTTTATCTCTTATAGTTTAAAAGTTTATATATATTAGACATTATTCTTGTGTTTGTTAAGTCTCCACTTCGTAACCTGCTGTCAATGTGGAAAATTTCTGATGTCATTTACCGTTTGTAACGTGCTGACTCTATCTTCATCGGTCAAATGGGTCAATTGAAAGTTGCCCCAAAGAAAAACTATTAATGCACAATACATTATAAGATTCTTGTTTTGAATATTTGGATTAAAGCCGAAACAATATTGCTTTTTAATCATAACTAACTTACTAATCTTCTATATACGTCTTCTAAATTATATCCTCAAAATGATAAGTAGTTTTATCATAACTGTTGAGTGTATGAAGCTCAAAAGATAGCCTTAATAGCTACCTCGGATCCTTTATGAGCACTTACATATGTTTCAATCATGTGTGCAGGTTTAATGCTTGAATGGAAGAGTAGGCTGATCTTAGAGAAGTTTGTGTATGGAGTTGTGAAAGGTTAAAAGTTTCTCTGTACTTCACCGGTGTTTCTCACAATTGTTGACATGATCACAACATTTGTAGCAATAAAATAAAAATTACTCGCATTGAAGTCGCATAACAAAATAATAAGGGGCCTCATGTTGGTAGCAAGCTATTGGTTGCACAATCTCATAGAAATCACAATGTTAAAATACACTACACAGTATAAATTCGAGCACGGGTTTTTGGGACTGCTTATATAAGTGCTTTAAATTGCAATCCAAGAGCACCATGGCTCATCAGTTTTGGTGTTGTGTGCAATCTATAAGGCCTTCGACATGGCAAAGAAGATAAGTGTTTTATGAAGCAGTATCTCGATCATCCGTCTCTCAAATAAGCTTTACCCAAACATTCATAAAGTAACTTAGTTAGAGCACAATTGTTAGAAAACCAACACGTAGATTGTCTATAGAATAAAATTAGCTTAACCCAAACACTTATTAGTTATCTTAAAAAATTATAGAAGATTTACCTTGCAAAGTTAAAAAAAGAAAATATACCTGGTGAGTGTCAAGTGGTAACAAAGATGATGTATGTTGGTTCTTGTCCGATAAAGCCTTATCTTCATCATCGGGCTTCAATGTCTTCCCTAAGTACTCCTTCACAGACATACCCTTAGTTGCTCCTTGACCTTCATCCAATTTCCACTGCTTTCCCAGAACCTCCATTCATGCACTTGTGGGCCGCAATGGTATCTGTTTCGGCACCGATATTCACTAAGTACATTGAGAGACCACTATTCCTAGTTAATTTTCCATCTAAATTCACAAAAAAGGTTCCAAACAGTCAATAAATAAAGGTAAAGACATATACAACCCTAAGCATACAAACTACAATTCACAAAGCTCTAACAATAGCTACAATTTAAACATATATTAAAGTGTTTGTTGGGTATGTTCAGCTTCATCCCTAAAAGATTCAGTTGAACAACAATTAACAATAAATTTCGCAGCAAAAAACGATACCAAACAATCAATAAACAAAACTAAACACTCATAAAGTCATATCAAATCACACGTAACAATATTCAAATCATAATCTATAGGCATATAAGGCAACAACTCAAGGATATCTAATTCGTATGAAAAAAATGATATTTAACAGTCAATAAAATACATAATGTAATCAGTAGTAAAAAAAGTCATACTTTGTAAGCATTTAACTCATTCTTAAGCTTCTCGAATCCAATTTTCTCCGATTTCCGATCAATCCTAAATCCATCCATACCTAATTAGGACCATAACTACCTCCCAATCTTTCATCAATCTTCTACACAACTTCTCTAAACATTTGTGTATTCTCTTCTATTTTAGTCTCATCATACGCTATTTGATACGCGTCTCAGGCCCCTTCCTAGAAAACCAAACGTTAAAAGCAACTTGCTATATGAAGTAATCAATTTGCTTCATCATCCTTTCCACTTGATACTCAATGTTGATTAGAAACCGGCCTCGTGTGACTCACTGTAACTCAAATTAATATTCTACTCTATTGTATCTTTTAACTATTAACAATGTTTAGGATCGCCTAAACCTAACAAAAGCATACCAACTAAACACGTTACTGCGTTTCCATCAAAACTGACTGATAAACCAGTGATCTTGCTTGTACGAAGCACACTACAATACAAAACAAACATTTTAAAATCCTAATTGATCACATTACCTAACGAGAAACTACACATAACACGTAGAATAGCTATACATTGTAAATCAATGAACTAAATGTGTGACCATTCGGGTTTGATTTGCGAGTCTAGAATTATTGGTTTATGTTGAGCATGTTGTAATTTATTTGCCGCATTAAGGTGAGGTCGAGTTTCATTCAGTTCACTGTCGGGTCTTTTTAGCGCTTAGTGTAATATTTGACTTTGTTGGTTCAATGAGTAAGGTTTAATTCCTAGTGTGTCCGTTTCTTCATCCATTATAACTTGTTTTTGATTCATAGTACAGGCTACATGGACACGTTAGCCAATGTGAGTATAATCAGCCAATGGAGTATCAAGTAACTATTTGAGCCTAATCCACATCTACACACAACACACACAATTGAAATAAGTTGACGCTTTCGACCAAAGTATATATATTAACCTATCCACATTTTCACACACACAATTCACACATTCACCAAACCTGCTGATTAGATTTGTATTTGGTCGGTACGAAAATGTTAAGAGGAGAACAAACACCGCCTCTGTCTTAGTATTTAAGCAAAAACATAAAAACCTCTCAAACATGAAAGTTATTCAAGTGATTTAAAATATGCCTTGGACACGCATACCATATATACTTTTTACATACCTATGCGATTAACATTTAACAACAATCTACACTTAATCACGAACACAGAAATTCATACTAACCGCTATAACACCAAATTCTACACAATCACAACAACAACAAACAGTAACAGTAACCAAACTATTGCAACACTAACAACAATGAACTTAAATCAACGTAATCCTAGTTAAACGAACCAACTGAGTAAAATATATGAATCGATGAGATCGAACCTTTACGAAACACTCTTGAGCATCATCTTATAACATTATTTGTTCCATCACCCCATCGATCATGATCTGAGAAGCATGCTTCTAGCCAAATAAAAACAAAAAACTAAAACACGCATAATATTTTGAACACGCATTAATTCTATAAACTGATACATACATAAATCTACACTTCTCACTCACAAAAACCCTCAATTTCAAAACCCGCAAAATTAAACACAATTAAAAAACCCCAATTCAATATTTAAAATAAAATACACAACCTGAAAACAAAAAAAAATAGGGCTTAAGAATCATCTACACAAACATCAAATTCAAATGTTTTCCAACATAAATAATTAATCTTCAAATTAAGTTATATAACTTTTAATTTTTTACCTTCGGTGATCTTGCTAGGTGGCGATGGTGATTGAATCGGGCTGCCCATCTTATTGGTGGTTGAAATAATCCATGAATAATAGCTTCGTTAATTTTGTAACTCAAATACCTCTTCATGTGCTTGTGTATTAAAGTTACTTCACAATAGATATGGAAGATAGTAACAGCACATAGTAATTGTGGAGTAACCACAGACCCTTGATATGTAGTTGAATTGTAGAGTGATTGTGGTATTGAATTCAAGCCATCTTTAATACTGCACATTTAATAAACAAACTGAATCTTATAATATAATAGATATATGATGCTTGAAGCACCATCCTGTACATGATTAACGTAGACAAATATATCAACTAATCCAAAATAATCATGAACATAGCGTCTCTTCTTGATATGATGTTTGAAGCACCATCCTGTACATTATACTAAGAAAAGAGGATTAAAGTACTTCTTAAACCACTTCGAGATCTTCATACGCTCGTCTTCAAGTGCGTGTTCTTTGTGTTTGTTTTTATAAAATCTTTTAATCTTGTGTGATTGGTGGGTTTCATATAAGAATTTGTGTTAGTAATTAGTGGTTGTTGATACAAAAGTTGGGTTAGGTTGTGTTTGGCCCGAATAAGCGGTTATTCGGGTATGGAGTACCTTGTTCTTGTACCAAGTGAATTTGCTTCAGGATCCCTGCACAAGGAATAAAACACCGTTAACCTTATCGTGAGAGCGGATCCCACGATTAGACTCCGGCGTGAGAGTAAGTATATAGCTTTGGGGAGTAATCGAATGTAATTAGGGTTTATGCGATACCTGTATTGATGATAATCGTCTTCCTTTTATAGGCCAAGTAGGCCCTAGGGTTTCCTTATCTTTCGGCCCAAGACTTGTCCGATATCCTCAGGATTTGGCCTTATCTTAACCTATTCAAATAAGCATAACGTATCTCTTATCCAGTTAGATTATCTTTTCCTAAAATAGCTTATAAAGATATTGCATGCAGAAGCCACGTGCCGGAAACCGCGCTCTGGCAGCCGCAGCCCAGACGGGTGTCCGCGACCGCGACCCGTTGGCCCAAGTAGTGATAACAATGAGTAAGCCTATAATCATATGAGTGGGTCGGATCGGTCCACACTATACGTCATCATGTCCTCCCAGTCTAGGAGGCGTGGCCGTGGCCGTGGCCGAGGCGCGGTTACTAGACTATCAAATATAACTCTTCCTCCTGAACCGTCATGTGGGCCCCTTTCAGGAATAGTACCCTTCATCAAAAAACAACGAAAACTGCTGAAGGATGGGACATGTGAGCCCAGATCCGTTTGGACTTTCCCGTAATCCTAGTCATCCCAAACAAATAGTGGGTGACATGTGTCAAGCATCTAACGAGGCGCAACTACCGAATATGTAGTATAAATAGAGCAAGTGATCACTGTTTATATTTCCACAATTATCGAATCAAACCGCCATTTTTGCACACATAGCCGCACAAGCACCTAACACCCACAGATTTTCGTCACCGCAGGTTAGTACACCACGCCCTTCTATCAAACTAGTTAAAAATAGTTAGGGATACCATACAACTTGAGGACGCCGTGTCAACCATTTCCTTAGAGTACATGCGAGAGTTTGCCTCAGAGTATTATATACTAGAAGACTTGCATCCAGATTTGCCTGGCCCCAAAGACACCATCGTAGATTTTCTAGAAGGCAAAGTCGGTGTTTACACCAAGTTTTTTGAATTTGCCAACTTCCGCGTCCCTATTCCCAACTTCTCTTCGACATTTTAGGCCATTTCAAAATTCACATCTCTCAATTGTCAGTACTAGGGGCGGAAAAAGTGAGTCACTTTGAAATTAATTGCCGTGTTCTAAACATAATTCCCACCCTAAATCTGTTCCGTGTTTTCTATGTACCCTCCTACAACTCGGGATGGATGTCATTTAGCAAACGACCAGGGAGGGCTACTTCACAGTGTTACACGAAGCCCCTTGACTCCGTAAAGAACTGGAATAATCGATTCTTCTAGGTAGATGAGAGGATATTCCCGACCGTCATGGAGTGGCGCTCAGATGCTCCAAAGGATAAGATGCCGCCAGCAGACTCCTATTCTGCGGCAGACATGGCGACCTTAGATACACAGCGCACCCTTATCCAAAAATAACCAGAAACCCTATTATACCTAGTAGGGCTGGGTCAGAACTATTTTCTGGGGGACGACGTGTACCCTACATTCCTTTATGACGACGGCCGGGGTGGGTGTTCATATATTTTCTTTATACGTCTCATATACGCATGAAAATATACTAACTATTCCTGTGTGAATGCAGATATGGATTTGTTCAACTTGATCAGCGCCCCAAACCCCACCAAAGTAAAGACCGGGACTCGCCCGCGCGCCGCCCATGAGGTGCCCCTACTGACTGCCAATGCGAACCGTGTTATAGATATGGAGGACACGGTCGCGGCATCGAGATCTTCAGAGACACCCTCCGTAGTGGAGAAGTCACCACTGGACTTCTCAAGCGAAGATCCGCCCCCAATGATCACTAGCAGGGGCGAGACTGAAGACCAGGTTCCGGCCGTGGTGTCCCAAGAGGCTCCTTCTGCAGAAAATGCAGCGACCACGGAGGTCGTCCCAGAACTAAATCTGGAAAAAGAGGCAACCGCTATGGGGCCCCTGGTTAACAAAAGGCGCCGCAAGAGAGACCAAAGTGAGACGGAAGCGAACGCACCTCCCAAGGTTTTAAGGAAAGATCATGCCTCCGTCCGCCCCGTGTAGAATACTCGTGGAGGGAAATCCCTAGCTGCCATGGGATTAGGTGCGGACCCCCCCTCTTATACGTCTGCAACGAAGGATACTCCTGCCGCGCTACAAAGCGTAAGGGACCCGGTCCCGCTGTCATACGTGAAGCCGCAACCAATCCCTGAGCAAGATATTGCCCAGTAAGTGATCCGATCCATGATGTCTCTTTTTTTAGTATACCTTCCAAAAGTGTAGCCATGCTAACAAACCATATTTGCCTTGTTTCGTTAATGCAGATCTTCCAAGAAAGCGGCAGTCGCGGAAGATCCAGACTCTGAGAAGTCTACCTCCTTCACATCCATGGGCGGGTCGCCAGGAAGTATATATCAGCCGGGATGGGGTGTGACCAACAACTGCCGCTTGGACACCCCGGATGTGTGCCAAGACATGGTGGATCACATAGTACCGCCAGGGTACTTTTAGGTGTTGCGCCACTTGCCCAATGATGACTTTCTGAGCCAATATAACATAAACCTGGCGCGGCAAGTGGCAATGGGTTCTCAACTGAGGTTAAGGTTTGAACAAGAGACCAAACTGCTAAAGAAAGCTGTAGCTCAAGTAGCCCGACGAGACCAGAGGATCCAGGCTAGGGAAAAAGACATAAAAAATTTAGAGGCGATGCTTGAAGCTGAGGCTGGCATGAAGGAAGCCGCGGAGGCCAAGTATGCGGAACTTGTGAAGGAATTGGAAAGCCTCTGTGTCCAGTTCTCGGATCTTCAAGTTAGCAATAATCAGTTGTCCCAGCAAGTGTCTACTCTACAGGCTCAAGTCACAGGCGAGGAAAGGAAAAAGCTGCCTTTAAAGAGTTCAAGAAATACGAGGATGACCAGGTGAACTCTCGGTGTGCGGAAAAGGATGCAAGATTAGATGCGCTAAGCATAGATTTTAATGAGGAGTTGTACCCTCATATGCTGACAGCAATCGCAGGTCGTCGATGGGTTATCAGGCATGGTCTATGCCTAGCTGTCATGAAGTGTGTTGAGTCTATGGAACTGAGGCAAGCATTTTCCGATGTTGTATCCGCTAGGATCGCTAAAGGTATGAGTGAGGGGCTCAAACATGTGGTAGAGCACGGAAAGGCTAAGTTAGACTTAGCGGCTATTGAGGCGTACGACCCTGAGGCCGATACTAAATATGTCGCGGCCCTTCATGCTCTGAAGGACTTGAGGTACCCTCTAGTCGATCAGCTAGAGAAGTTGAAGGATGCCCCCATAGACTTGATCATGGCATCCCTATACTTGAAGAGTGATTCTGGAGAAGACGCTCCTTAGTGGATCCGTGAGCTTCGCCCCAGCTCTTCCCAACTAAAGATCCCTGTATACCCTGAGGTACGCAACCCTAAAGATCCTTGGTCCGTCAAAGAGGAGATACTGTTAGAGGATGCCATCGCGGCTAACATAAGCCGCGCCGAAAAGAAGAAGAAGTGCCAGGTGGTGTGCCGTACCCATGGGGTCGGTTCCGCCCACCATTCTGACGGCGTCCCAATATCAGTTCCTACCGCTGCTCCTCAAGGTCTTGCCATCCTGCTGGCGGATGCTGCTACATAGACTGGGATATTTGAAGATGAGGCATCTCCGAGGCTGCTTAGATCCAAGTCCTTACCGCCTATGTATAATTTAGATTGGCCATAGTACCGTCTGTGGTACTTAGGCAACATTTTTGTTTGTAATATATCCACGAATATTCATGGTTAACAATGTTTGTAATTTATCATCTCCTGATATATTTTGTTTATAATCACACTTGTAGTGTCTTACATGCTCTATGGGAGTCTTTTCTTATATACCCAACGTCTTAGGCACACATAAAGTAAGGACACAGAATCCGTGGTCGCTGGGGTTGCAACCCTCTTACACGGCAAGCCGATTATAAGGATTCTTAGCATATAATTATCCAAAGATAGTCATGAATGACAAATAATATGAATTAAAGAAAAAGAGAGATTTACTTAAAAAAGGTTTAACTTTTCATATAAAGAAGGCGCTGGGTTAGCTAGACCCAGCGGAGTTTTATTCATGCCCTAAAAACAAAAAGGAAAAAAAAATACATGGATTACTTTATTACGAGTCCTAATTGTAGTGTGAATTCATCCATGCATGAGCCGTGGCTCAGAGGTAACACTTTTTGAGATTGGCGATGTTCCACGTCCTTGGGAGGACCGTCCCGTCTGTAGATCTTAGCTTGTATGCGCCATCTCCCAGTGCTTCCGTTACCTCATAAGGTCCTTCCCACTTCGGACCAAGCTTCCCTCCATCTACGGCATGACTAGCGTCATTACTACGATAGACAAATTCTCCTGGCCTGAAAGTAACACCTCTGACCCTAGCATTGTAGTACTTTGTCATATTCAACTTGGCCTTAGCCTCACGGATTACCGCGCACTCGCGCCTTTCTTCAAGTAGATCCAGATTTAGCCGTAGCTCTTCATCATTGTGCACGGCGTCTCCTACCGCGGTGCGGTATGTTGGCATTCTGATTTCTGAAGGTATGACGGACTCCGTCCCATAGGTCAGGGAAAAAGGAGTGTCGTCGTTTCTTGACTTGATCATCGTACGATGGGCCCAAAGGACATGGGGAAGTTCTTCCAGCCAATTCTTATTTCCTTCGCCCAGGCGGGCCTTAACCCCTTCACCCAAGCTTCTATTTTCCCTCTCTACGAGTCCATTAGACTGCGGATGTTTTACTAAGGTGAAGCGCTGTATGATATTTAACTTTTCACACCAATCTTTGAATGGGTCGATGCTGAACTGTTTGCCGTTGTTCGAGATTATCTCTCCCGGGAGTCCAAAACGGCATACTATGTTATCCCATACAAACTTCTTTACTTTACTGCCGCTAATTGTTGCCACAACCTTTGCCTCTATTCACTTTGTGAAATAATCCATAGCGACTATCAAGAATTTGACCTTCCCTAGACCTTCCGGGAAAGGACCAGCGATGTCAATCCCCCATTTGTAGAATGGCCAAGGGGCCGTGATGGGAGTCAAGGGCTGCTGAGGATGTCTTGGCACTGGGCGGTGTATCTGGCAACCTTTACACTTGCGTATCATATCCCGTGCGTCCTGATGCATGGTTGGCCAGTAATACCCAGACCGCATGGCCTTGGCTACCACGGACCGTGGCCCCGCATGCATACCGCACGATCCCTCATGAATCTCCCGGATTACGTAATCCGCTTGAAGTGGTCCGACGCACCTTAGCCATGGCTTCAAGAACGAGCGCCTGTAAAGAATCCCTTCCAACAATTCATATTGTCTGGCCTTAATGCGGAGTTTGCTTGCCTCCTTTTGATCGTCTGGAAGAGTCTCATCTCTTAAATATTCTATTATCGGCGTCATCCATGTTGGTCCTTCTTCCTCTACCACTGCCGCCACTTCTTTCTCTTGTATGGATTTTTCTTTAAGTATTTCGACCAGGACTTGTTTTGATAAGTGCGCAAAGCTGGTTGACGCGATTTTGCTCAAGGCATCTGCTTTCTTGTTTTTACTTCTTGGGACCTGGCTTATGGAAAAACTATTGAAGCCGCTGACCAAGCTTTTGGTTTTCTCAAGGTATTTGATCATATTTTCTTCCTTGGCAATATACGTCCCGAGAACTTGGTTTGCCACCAGTTTAGAGTCAACGCTTACCTGTACATTGCGTACTCCCATTCGCGCCGCGATCCGTAGCCCCGCTATCAGCGCTTCATACTCTGCCTCATTGTTGGAAGCGGCGAATTGAAACCTTAGCGCGTAGGTGAACTCCGTTCCTTTTGGGCTTGTTAGTATCAGCCCAACGCCTGATCCATCAACACATGATGATCCGTCCGTGAACAGTGTCCACGGCTCTTGTAGAGTTTTAATCATCGATACCTTTGGTGGAGCGTCGTCCGGCTTCTCAACGAGGAAGTCTGCCAAGATCTGGCCCTTCACAGATATCCGCGGCTGGTATGTGATATTGTGCTCCCCTAGCATGACGCTTCATTTTTGTAATCGCCGTGCTACGTCGGGACGTGATATTACTTGCTTGATGGGCTGGTCAGTGATGACTACAATGGGATGCACCTAGAAGTATCTGTGTAACCTTTTGGCGGCGCAGACTAGCGCCAGGACTAGCTTTTCCATTGGGGTATAGTTTAGCTTGGGAGCTTGCAGCTCGGCTCACGAAATAGATCGGTGTCTAGACTGTGTCCCTTTCGGTAATCAAAACCGCACTAATCACTCCGTAAGAGGCGGATAAGTACATAATCAGCTCTTCCTTAGGTTTTGGCGCTACCAGCATTGGGAGTTTCACTAAGTGCCATTTCAGCTGCTTAAAAGCCTGTTCTGCTTTTGGCGTCCAATGGAAGTCGCTTTTTTTGATGCACTTCTTTAAGGTTTTGAAGAGTGGCAAAGATTTTTCCGCAGATTTAGAGAGGAATCTATTCAGGCTAGCCAGCTTCCCATTGAGGCTCTGGACCTCTTTGATTATCCGTGGGGATGGGAGCTGTAACACGGCCTCCGTCTTGTCTGGGCACGGTTTTATCCCTTCCGGACTGATCATGTATCCTAGAAACATTCCTTCTGTTGCTCCGAACGTACATTTTTTGGGATTAAGCTTCATGTTGATATTTCGTAACGTACAGAACGTTTCTTCTATATCCCGTAGCAGCTCTGTTTCCGTGTGACTCTTGATGACCAAGTCGTCCATGTATATCTCCAGGTTTCGACCAATTTGTCTGTCAAAGGCCTTGTCTACCAGTCGCTGGTATGTGGCGCCAACGTTCTTGAGGCTGAAGGGCATTTTTGTGTAGCAATATACCCCGTGACTGGTGTGGAAAGCCGTCTTTTCCTCATCTTGTTCCACCATTTATATTTGATGATAGCCTTTGTAGGCATCCAGAAAACACTTAAAGGGGTATCCGCAGAGGGACTCGACCTTTCAATCAATTTCTGGAAGGGGGTAACAATCCTGTGGACAGGCCTTGTTTAAATTTGTGAAATCCACGCACATCCTCTAGCTACCATCATGCTTCTTCACCATGACCGGATTGGATAACCAGTCGTGGTAGTAGACTTCCTGTAGAATTCCTGGCTCTACCAGTTTTTGTACCTCTACTTGGATTGCCTTGGCGCGCGCCAGGGCTTGGCCCTTTTTTTCTGTCAGACAGGGGGATATCCTTCTCGGATATTGAGTCTATGCTCGATAATCGATCGTGGTACTCCCGTCATGTCGGACGGCGGCCATGCGAATATATCTAAGTTTCCCTTCAAGAGTGTACATAATTCCGTTCGTGCTTTTGTCGATACCGTTCCTCCAATAGTAATCTCTTGGTCCGAAAAGTCAGGATGTATGGCTACTTTAAAATTTTCATAACGTGCTTCAGCCTTTTTTGCAGAGTCTTTAGGTGTTGCTGCAATGGTGGCGCACTCGATTGGCGTCAGGATAGTACTACGGATAGTCACTATTTCGCCACCAGGAACTTGAGCATTTCGTGAGCCGTGGATGGTACTGCTTGGATTTCTCTTATCCCAGGCCTTCCAATGATACCGTTGTACGGTGACAGTGACCTCACTATCATAAAATTCATTCATGCTTTCGTAGAATGCTCTGCGTCTCCTATAGTTACCAAGAGCCTTAACTGTCTGAACGGCCATATAGTTTCCCCACTAAAACCGGTTAGCGATGTAGTCGCCAAGACCATTTAGCTCTTGATTTCTGGCCGGAGCCGGTTGAAGCAGTGTTCATAATGTACCTCCATCGAGGAGCCTCCGTCTACGTACATACGGTGAACTGCATGCCCACCAATTTTCGCTTCTATAACGAGTGGACCTTGAAGTTCGTCTAGATACGTATCAAACAAATAACCCTCAAATATATATATATATATATATATATATATATATATATATATATATATATATATATATTTGAGACGGGTTTAATAGCATATATAATATATAATATATATATAACTAAAATACCAATTATCAAATAATATAAGAAGTAAGTATTCCATTAAGAAATGAAAATCACTTTAGGTAAAGTGATGACCAAATCTTCCCGAGTCGTATCCCGACGAAGCGTGAATTGAGAATCGGTTAAGTTCGTGATCGCGTGTTTGAATAATCGAATTTTGATTTGGATTCTATTTCTACTAACAAAATGCAAAAAAATAAATAAAGGAAAGCTAAAAACAAAAGCAATTAAGATTTAAGCACGATAACGATAACGGGAAATTAAAAACGCGACAAGTAAGCAAGTAAATCAAAATTTAACCCTACAAACTAAAATTTAATTTCTAAAAATCCTAAATGACTAAAAATAATTTTAGAAAAAAGAATTTTATTTTATTTATTTTTATTTTATTTATTATGATTTAAAAACACTTTTAATCTAAATTAAACATTAAAAATATTAAACTAATTATAAAAAATCTAGAAAAATTACTGAAAATATTTAAGACTAAAACTAATGTAGGAAAAATAAAACTAGCAAATAAGCCCTACGGATAAGCTAAAAAAAAAGCTAAAAAGCTTTATAAGCAAAACTGGAAACAAAGTATAAAAGGATAAAGGAAGGGAGTTATAACAGAAAAGTCCCAAGGGCGAGTTGGCAGTGGAGGTGTGTGTTAAAGTGTTTGTGTTATGAAGGAGAAGTCACAGGTTCGAAACCTGTGGCTTTTCTTTTTGATTAAACATTTTTTTTATTTTCTTTTTTTTTGAAAAAGCTAAGAAAAATAAGCAAATTTAATTAAGCAACTTTTTGGCAAAACTAAAAAATATAAAGCTAGAAAAAGCATTTAAAACTGACAGCTTGCTTAATAAGGACTAATAGGCATTTAGCTTAAACTGTTTGGCATATTAGGGCTTAACTAGCAAAAAGGAAAAAATAAATAAGCTAAAACAGATTAAGACTCAGACTCAATAAGCAAAAAACCTAGAAATAAGCGGACTTATTAAGCTGAAATCAACTTAAAGCTTTTAAGACAAAATGACTTATAAAGAGGCTTTAAAAGATTCATGACACACTTTTTAAGCTAAAATTAAGAACATATAAGCACTTGAGATAAGCTAAAGATTGAAAGCATCTAATGTCCTATAAGCTAATAACTCAAGAAAACAAGAATTAAGCAAAATGGAAATGAAATAAGCTAGAAAAAAGGGAGATGAAAATGACACAGACTCATTGATGCTTTTGGCTTTTTTAGATATTAAGACAAATTTTCAATAAGCTAAAACAAAAGACTACAAGCTGAAAAACAGTTGAACACCTAGACTTTAAGAACATTTAAAAACCAAAATAAAGCAAACAAGAAAAAGAAGGGCATAATAACATGACAGACTCACTTATATTTTTTTGGCTTTTGGAATTTAAGTGACAGATTTGAAGCTTAAAAATCTGACTCAACAAGCAAAATGAAAGACTAAAAACTTAAGACAACTTACTACCTTGACTCAATAAGCAAAATTAAACTAAACTTAAGCTAATTAATCTACTAAAAACTTAAAATAAAACAGATTGCATAAATGACAGGATCTAAACTAGCAGGATTGAGGATTTAAAAAACAAACTTCTAAACTTGACAAATCTATCTTTGAGCTTATGAAAACTTCTTTTAAGACTTAATTAAAGCTTATTAAACCTGTTTTGGAACCTAAAAGCTACACAAGCAGTCTTAACTATGTTAAGACTGCTTGTGCCAAACACCCCTTTTAAACAACTTAAAACTAGAGTAAGCTAAGCCAGACCTTAAAAAGCTAAAAGTCATGAAAACAGATAAAGAACTAAGACAACTTAAGACAAATAAGCTAAATCCTACTGAGAATAAGCTCTGAATACTAAGCTATACCAATAAGCAATCATAAGCAGTATTAACCTCTAACTAGACAGTTTTAACTGTTAAATGGATAGACTCAAAACAAATTACATTTAAACTATAAACTAAGCATTTGAAACCACTAATAAGCAACAATAAGCAGATATTAAGCAGAATAATAAGCAAGCAAAAAGCATAGAATAAGCTGAAATAAGCAAAACAAAAATAAAGCTAAAAATGGCAAAATGGACTTACATTGATCCCTTGCTCAAAACAGGGATAATAAATGCTCAAAAGAGCTTATCAACGAGCTCTAGCTTGTTTGCACAAGCTAGTGGGGTCCAATAAGCCCATCCTAATCTGGCTTATCATCCAAGAAGCATTCCATAAGAGCATAGGTAATTTTGAGTGATATTTTTATGATGTTTTTAGACAGATTATATAATATGATTTATAAAAGCTATAAGTTCTTAAGAAATGCTTAGTAGAGTACAATAGAGCTTATTAGCTTATTAGGTGAGATCTAGAAACATAATTGCTCAATAAGTAAAGATAGATTAAATGAAAGCTTAAACAAAAACACAGATTTTATTAAAACTTTAAATGAGATTACATTAAAAATTGAATTGGAAATTACATTAAGCATAAAAGACAGAAAATGAGCTAATATAAGCTAAAAATTAAGCTACTACTAAGCTACTCCTATACTAATCCTACTCCTAGATGCCTCATACTGTGTGATTCTTGTGCTATTTATAGCTTGTGAGAAGAGTCTTCTAGACCTTGAGACGCTCCCCAATCCATTCAATCCTAGCCCTTGATCTTCAATCCATCAATTAAACACCCTTGGATCACTTCCACGTCCTATTAGCCAATGAAAGGGCTTGGGATCGCCAGCGTGGATAAAATGGTCAGACGTGTCAGGGGTATGTCAGCTTCTAGAAGGACGGGAGCGTGTGAGAGAGTGAGGATTTACCCTGCGTATTGTTCTGTGTTGTAAAGGAGGGAAAGTGAAATGAAAAAGATAAACAGTAAAAGTTGACCCGGTGTGTGTTTATAACTCAGGGTTGACTTGGACCAATGGTGAGGGTATGTTGGGCTTTTGTATTGGGCTTGGTCATGAATTGGATAATGGATTGGATTTATAAGGTATAAAAGCTCATAGGTTTATAAGGTAATATCTTAATGGGCTGAATTGGCCCATTAATTTGGGTCTAGGTTGGCCCATTATCTAGACTTCGTCTTCGGCTTCGACTCTTCACGCTCATTCCAATCTCGTGCCCGGTTTTGTTCTTTTTGCTTCGTTTTTTGTCCTTTTGCGGATATCCGTTACCTGCACAGTCACAATAACCAAAACACACATATACACTGTATTTTTCATCTGTTTTAGGTCATTTAGGGTCGTTTTATTAGGTAAAAGGTATGTGTATTTAATCACAAACCAAAATCCCCCATACTAAGCTATTGTCGTGTCCTAACGCAATGTTATAAGCACATGCTTAGAAAACAAAAAATTTTAACCCCCTTAGACTAATTACCTCAAAAAGTAGCTAAGTGTTCATCTAAGGGGATTAAGACATCACTAGTTTTGAAAAGCTCCCCGTTTTACCATTTTTATGCATTTATTATTATCATTCATACATATCATAACTTCATGGAACAAGAAACACTAAAAGGATAAATTCATCGTCCTTGATTTTTCACCTGCCCCAAACCAAGCTTAAAAACGAAATCATTGTTAAATACAAGTTAAGATGCTAACACTACTCATAAATGCTAATTGTGTACGCATAGCCACTTTCTGCTCCCTTATTTCCTAAATCCTCTAAAGATTTTATTATTATTATTATTATTATTGCAACATTATTAAACCTTAGTCCTTTAAACAACTGCCACATCGGGCGTCCTAACCGACAAGAGCCAGTAGTCTTATTTCTCGGTAGTTTCCTTCGACCTTTTAGAAGGCTGCAACATCGGTTATGAGCCGGCAAGATGCATCAAACTTTTATCAGTCTCAGATTATTACTATGTGCCTTATTTAGAAGACTGCCACATCGGTTGTGAGCCGGCAAGAGGCAGTAAACTTTTATCAGCCTACAGTTTTATTATTATTATTACCTCCACCTTTTAAACAACTACTACATCGGTTGTGAGCCGGCAAGAGGTAGTGGTCTTATTTCAGCTTCGGTTTATTACATAACTATTATTATTATAGCCAAATTTCAAGTCCTGTGTTCTTTTAACTACCTAGACAACGGTAGCAAGCCGTCAGGAATCGGTAGCCTATTTCCCCATAACACTGACAAAACCTCGATGTGTACCTTACTTTCACCAGAAGGAATTTCTACCAAGTGATTTAAACTAAGAATCACAAAAACCAAAGTAACTTTATTTATTCAACAATTATATAACATTTATTAAGCTGATGGGAGCAAAAAGCAACAATTAACCTCTATGAGCCTTAAAGAGTTCCAACTACTCTATGTTTAGCATCTAACTTATATAAAATTCTATCATTTCTCGTTCTTCGCAAATTTAAAATCTTTAATAAAAAGATCCGCGAATGCTTAGTCTAATAAAACAACCTTTGCATATTTTAAAGTCTATCATGAAAACTTGCAAACTCTTGGCTCTTCTCAAGCTAGAACTCGCATTTTAAAGTTTCTTGTATAAAAGACTAGCAAAAGTTTTAATTTATTTATGTTAAGGGGCAAGCTAGAGCGCAACATGCTCGATCAAGTCAAAATTTATTCTTGCTCTCACCAACGAAAAGCCAATATTTGTGTAAAAACATTTATTTTATTTTTGATTTTTTTTAAATTTTGGCTTATAATCACATATTTTTGTGGAAAAATGGGGTTACGCAAAGACAACGACTGCAGGTAAGATCAAATTGAAGATACCCCCATACTAGAACTATCCTCAATGTGAGACTGTCACCCCATTCTAATTTCAAGGCATAATAATAATATAACGAGGATCTCTACGCAAATCTAAAGCCGTTTATTAATTATGCTAATAGATAAACGTTAGTCAATAAGATCTAGGATATCGGATTCCCAATATAAGCATGCTAAGGATTGAAGCTCGAGTGAACGATGGACAAAACCACGAGCACGAGAGTCTTTAAAATCCGGGCAATCCTGGACATACAACACAAAACACGAGAAAAGAAGAGGCAAGCCTCCTCACATCACACTTATTAATAATAATTATAATAATATACTACTACTAAGGATAAGCATGGGTTGCCACCCACAAAGCGCTTATTTTTGTGCGAGTCTCTAGCTTGACTCTCCCCATATCATCGATATATTAGGGACGAAACATGTGGAAGAGCAAATCTCCATCGGACTTCCATTCAAGATGTTTAGATAAACATTGAAGCACATGAAAGTTCCACTCCGATGATACGCCACCAGTTCTAGAGAAGAAAAATGAAAAGCGAAGATGCCGGGGTCAAAAATAGTATCCTTACTCCCGGAGGATAGAAGAAAAGAAGATTCCACCGGATATGTGAAATAAGGAAGAAAAATTCGGATAACATATGTGAGGGAAAGATAATGTCGATACTCAAAGGGTAATTTCACATATGTTGGAGAAAAAATTATCTCCCAAATCCCGGGGTCAAAACTTTTGACCATAATCTTCAAATTATCAAAATCAGGTTCATCCTTTAAGCATTTTGGTTCATGATCGAAAAACACCTCGGGAGGGAGATTAGAGATAGTGTCATTTAGAAGCAAACTTTCAAGATAGAGTACATCTCCCTCTGAGTCATAGAAACCGTCCTTAATATTCGTCGGAATATCAATATCAAGAAAAGCATCGATTTCATCAACATCTCCTCCCGGGTCGAAAATCAAATCATCAATCGGATCGTCGTACAAAATCTTCTTCCAATCATTCTTTTTAGATTCCAACTCAAATAAATCGTCATTCTCTTCGAGAGGCGGTTCATCGGTGAACCCCTCGAGAATGGAAACAACACTTATCATTGGTGTAGACGGATCACGGTGAAGTAAAAGCTCAACGTCGTCACTAGGAGTGAAACACTCATCCTCATTAGAATCGGAAAGAGGTGTGACTAGGAAAGTTGACTCATCAAGGTTGGAATCATAAGAAACCTTGCACTCGATGTCCTCTAATACCTCATCAAAAAGAGGATTTACGTCACTAGAAATGTACTCGTCATCGAATTCGAAAAGAGGGTTCGAGTAAATTTTAACATTGTCTTCCGGAACGTCCTCATCGGATAGTGACTCGTCATCACTAGAAGTAAAATCGTCATTTGAATTGAAAAGAGGGTTAGAGAAAGTCACGGATTTTTCCTCATAAACGTTAATGGGAGAGAAATCATCACACGAAGGTAAAATGCACTCACTATCACTCCCGGATGTATCCTCGGACTCACTTGGGATTGGAACAAGATCCTCAACACTAGACTTTATGAATTCGTCCGATTCCTTTTCAGGAATAGTGCGAAGATGCTCATCCCCCATTATGAGAGAGTCCTCGGGCTCCAAAGTCGGTAAAACGGGTGTGATTGCATTAGACGGAGGTATTCGAGAATCAATTTCATTCAAAGGAATAGTACTCTTCTCGTAATCATAGTCATCATCGTCATCATAGCAAATAGGAGGCTTCCAATATTGAGAACTAACTTTAGCTGCCTGCTCTTCTTGTTTTAGTGGAATTCCATTAAGAATTTGCAAGTCATTAATAAGTTTAAGAAGTAATTCTTGTATATTCTCTGGTTGATTCAGTTCTTCTTCCAAAGCTTGCTTAATTTTAAGAAATCTCTCCTCATCTAGCAATAAAGCCATACTCTTTTCTCTAGGAGGTATATGATCATACTTCTTTAAAATGGCTTGAATAGCTTCAATTAGATCTTCTCTAGCTTGCAACATTTTCGTGTTCGTTTCTTGAGGAGGTTGATGAATGACGGGAAATTGTGGGGGTTGGAATTGGTCAAAACCAGAAGAATTAGAATTATAGCAATGGTTAGGTTCATAGTAATTTTGATTCATCGGTTGACACTGAAAAGTCTCATGAGGACCCCCGCAGTTTTCACAACAAGGAAATTATTGTGGAAAACTTGGTGAAGTTTGTGGAAAATTATTTTCAAAGTTTTGATTGAAACACGGGTCCTGATCGTAGACAAACGGAACTTGAGGTGGACTGTTAGCCTCAATTTATTGAGTCGAACAAGGAAGCTCGGTCACTCTACGATGGAGCTTCGGTCTTTAATTAGTTAATGTTGTAATAAGATAATATCGGGAATCGGGCTCGATAGATAATCTAATATTGTATATGTTTCGGGTTTAATCCCAAACAAAACCCGAGCCCGGGTCCTAGTTAAATATCCCGCGCGTCACATTAAATGTGTAGGGGTATATATATATTTAGATATTTTCTAAAATATCTAAATATATATAGATATTTTCTTTTTTAGAAAATATCTAATTTTCATAAATCATAATATCTTTTTTCTTATTCTCTCTCAACTTTCTCTCATCTATCTCTCACTCTCTAACTCTCTTTCTCTTTTCTTATTTTCGATTTGTGGTTCGGGTTATGAAGTGAAGCATTAATCGGGTTCCTACAATTGGTATCAATCGCCTCAGGTGGATAGCGTGGTTTTTTTTTTTTTGCTTTGTTGTTGTAAGCTTATTAGACTCGACAGATTTGGTTCATCATTCGGCAGTGGTACTCGGGTGAAAGAAGAGACGATCAAAACGAGCAGAAAAACGTTGGCACCGAACGAGTGAAAAACGAGTGAAAAACGTGTACGATCGAACGAGTGGAAAAAACGTTTGGACCGAACGAGTGTCAAAAACGTTTGGATCGAACGAGCAAATTTTTTTTGGACCGAACGAAATTTTTTTTAGAAAACTTGTGTGACGAAAAGGGTTTCAGTAAAACAGCCATAACTTTTGATCCGTAAGTCCGTTTTAGGCCCGTGACCTCTCAAATCGAAGAGAAAAACGAGATGGATCACGCTGTATCCAACCGTAGGTAGGTTAAGGATTTTTCAAAGCCCAAAAACATCGTTTTCTATGAGAAATTGACATTTTTCAGTTTTTTTTGGAATTTTTCGCCGCTGATTCCGAATCAAAACACTCACGGTTTTCTATTGATTTTGTAAAATCCCGTTAATTCATTTATCGGTTTTAATCATAGACGTGTAAAATCCCGTGAAAGTAAATTGCTTACAAAACCACAACTTCAATCACATCATATCCACTTAAGATCCAACAAAATCTTTCACACTTCATAATTAATAACCAATCATTCATCATGTCTACTCCAGTCAACACATCCTCCACAGATAGTCAAATGCACAATAATATAATGGCAGCTGGTTCGAAAGATAGACCACCAATGCTTGGACCAGGAAGATATTCACAGTAGAGATCACGTTTTCTATGGTACATTGACACAAAACCAAATGGTGGCGGACTGAAAAAATGCATAATAAATTGTCCCTACATGCCAACAAGTGTACTTATCCAAGCTGTTCCAGAAGCTGAAGGTCGTCCTGCAGTTCAACAACATACAGCAATTGAAACTGTATTGAACATGACTCCAGAGAACAAAGAACACTTTCAGTCTGAAAAGGAAGCAATTTTCTTGCTTTTAACTGGTATTGGAGATGAAATCTATTCCACTGTTGATGCTTGCAACACAGCAAATGAAATGTGGATAGCCATTGAAAGGCTACAACAGGGTGAATCGTTGAACGTACAAGATGTAAAGACCAATCTGTTCTGGGAATTTGGAAAGTTTACTTCTCGAGATGGAGAATCCATGGAGTCGTATTACTCACGGTTTTACAAATTGATGAATGAGTTGACAAGGAACAACTTGCAAGTTACAACAATGCAAGTGAATGTTCAATTTCTTCAACAACTTCAACCAGAATGGTCAAGATTTGTGACGATTGTCAAGCAAGCAGAAAAGATAGACACCGTCTCATATCACAGACTGTTTGACATTCTGAAGCAGTTTCAACTGGAGGTTAATGATATCCGTGCTGAGAGAATAGCCAAAAGTGCAAATCCATTAGCACTAAGAACACATAAGCACTTGAGATAAGCTAAAGATTGAAAGCAGCTAATGTCCTATAAGCTAATAACTCAAGAAAACAAGAATTAAGCAAAATGGAAATGAAATAAGCTAAAAAAAGAGATGAAAATGACACAGACTAACTGATGCTTTTGGCTTTTTTAGATATTAAGACATATTTTGAGCTTAAATTTAAGACTCAATAAGCTAAAACAAAAGACTACAAGCTGAAAACAGTTGAACACCTAGACTTTAAGAACGTTTAAAAACCAAAATTAAGCAAACAAGAAAAAGAAATAAGCAAGAAAAGAAGGGCATAATAACATGACAGACTCACTTCTATTTCTTTTGGCCTTCTGAATTTAGTTGACAGTTGAAGCTTAAAATCCGGACTCAATAAGCAAATATAAAAGGACTAAAAAAACTTAAGACAAATTATAACTAGAACAAAATAAGCAAAATTAAACAAACTGTAGCTAATTAATCTACTAAAAACTTAAATAAAAACCGATTGCTTAACATGACAGGAATCTAAACTAGCAGGATTGAGCGATTTGAATAAATAATAAACCTTCTAAACTGCAAATCTATTGTTTGAGCTTAATGAAAAACTTTTTTAAGACTTAATTAAAGCTTATTAAACATGTTTTGGAACCTAAAAGCTACACAAGCTGTCTTAACTTTGTTAAGACTTCTTGTGCCAAACACCCCTTTTAAACAACTTAAAACTAGAGTAAGCTAAGCCAGACCTTAAAAAGCTATAAGTCATGAAAACAGATAAAGAACTAAGATAACTTAAGACAATTAGACTAATCTACTGAGAATAAGCTCTGAATACTAAGCTATACCAATAAGCAATCATAAGCAGTATTAACCTCTAACTAGACAGTTTTAACTCTTAAATGGATAGACTCAAAACAAATTACATTTAAACTATAAACTAAGCATTTGAGACCACTAATAAGCAACAATAAGCAGAATAACAAGCAAGCAAAAAGCATAGAATAAGCTGAAATAAGCAAAACAGAAATAAAGCTAAAAATGGCAAAATTGACTTACATTGATCCCTTGCTCAAAACAGGGATAATAAATGCTCAAAAGAGCTTATACAAACGGCCTCTGCTTGTTTGCACAAGCTTAGTGGGTCCAATAAGCCTCCTAATCTGGCTATTCATCCAAGAGAATTCCATAAGAGCATAGGTAATTTTGAGTGATATTTTTTATGTTTTTAGACAGATTTTATAATCTGATTTATAAAAGCTATAAGTTGATTAAGAAATGCTTAGTAGAGTACAAGAGCTTATTAGCTTATTAGGTGAGATCTAGAAATATAATTGCTCAATACGTAAAGACAGATTAAATGAAAGCTTAAACAAAAACACATATTTTATTAAAGCTTTAAATGAGATTACATTAAAACTTGAATCGAAAATTACATTAAGCATAAAAGACAAAAAATGAGCTAATATAAGCTGAAAATTAAGCTACTACTAAGCTACTCCTATACTAATCCTACTCTTAGATGCCTCCATTTATTGTGATTCTTGTGCTATTTTATAGCATGTGAGAAGAGTTCTTCTAGACCTGTGACTGCCTCCCAATCCATTCAATCCTAGGCCCTTGATCTTCAGTCCATCAATCTAAACACCCTTGATCACTTCACGTCTTATTAGCCATGATTGGGCTTGGGATCGCTGGTGATAAATGGCAGACGTTGTCAGGGGTATGTCAGCTTCTAGAAGGACGAGAGCGTGTGGGAGAGTGAGGATTTACCCTGCGTGTTGTTCTGTGTTGTAAAGGAGGGAAAGTGAAATGAAAAAGATAAACAGTAAAAGTTGACCCGGTGTGTGTTTATAACTCAGTGTTGACTTGGACCAATGGTGAGGGTATGTTGGGCTTTTGTATTGGGCTTGGTCATGAATTGGATAATGGATTGGATTTATAAGGTATAAAAGCTCATAGGTTTATAAGGTAATATCTTAATGGGCTAAATTGGCTCATTAATTTGGGTCTAGGTTGGCCCATTATCTAGACTTCGTCTTCGGCTTTGACTCTTCACGCTCATTCCAATCTCGTGCCCTGTTTTGTTCTTTTTGCTTCATTTTTTGTCCTTTTGCGGATATCCGTTACCTGCATAGTCACAATAACCAAAACACACATATACACTGTATTTTTCATCTATTTTAGGTCATTTAGGGTTGTTTTATTAGGTAAAAGGTATGTGTATTTAATCACATACCAGACCTTCTGTTCCTTTATTGGCAGTCAATGGTGGGAACGTAATCTCTTTGATGCGACCGAAACTCTGTGTCACCTTCTGTCGTGTCACTCTCTGCCACGGCTATATCATATAGATGGCCATGGCTTTGTCTTTGACCGGAGAGTCCTTTTTTCCACTCTTTTGTTGATCTTTGTCTTGCTTGATTTCTTTAATAAAGTGCGAGAGCTTGCATGCTCTTACCAACACTTCAATCTGCTTTCTTAGCTGCACACATTCATTAGTGCTGTGTCCTTTATCGTTGTGGAACTCGCAAAACTTGTTGCTGCTTCTTTTTTCTACCAGGGTTACCATGTGCGGTGGTGGTTTGAACTTTCCTGACTCAGTCGTGAAAATTTATTTGGGCGTTCTGGTTAGGAGAGTAAACTTGTTGGACCCCCGCCCATCATTTGGCTGGTTTCGAAAGTCAGATCTCCGCTCAGAGGTGTGCCGTTTGGACTGGTCCTGTGACTTCCAAGGTGTGTGAACTTTCTTTTTGGAAGCGGCAGTGGTTTCTCCCCGTATGAAAGCCGTGGTGGTAGTCATAATTTCCTCCACAGTCTTTGGGACATGCTTATTGAGGCATTTTGTCAATTAAGGGTCATTGACTCCATGTATGAATCCGGAGATTCACATGCACTCAGGGGCTCCCTTTATGCGCCCGATTTCAATTTTGAAACGCTCCATGAATTCTTCAATGGTCTCCCCATCCCTCCGCTTGATGTTGTATATTTCTACTAGATCTTTCACATACTTCTTTTGCTGCATGAAGTACGCTGGGAAAGCCGCTTTGAGACCCTTGTACCCATCTATGCTTTCTTGAGGTAGCTTATCGAACCAGACTCTCGCGACCCCTATTAAGGTAGAGTTGAACATGTGACACCATGTAGGCATTGCCCAACGTTCTACCTGTGCTGCGGCTTGGAAGATTTTCAAGTGGTCTTCCGGATCTCTGGTTCCGTCATAAGTTTTCACATTGTTAGGCATTCGTGTCTTCCGCGAACTTTTGAAGTTGCAGATTCGAGGTGTGAACGGATCTACATCCTTGCAAGTCCAGGGTATGACCAAGTCTTCTTTATCTGCTGGCTTGCGCCTTTTCGCCTTTGACTTCCAATGTCCTTTGTTACTGGTGATGCTTTCTGATCTGCGAGATAGTGGGGATTCACTTTCTCTCCATCTCTTCACGCTACGAGGGTGATATCCGTCATGAGAGCAATCTCTATACTTGGTTCCGGTCCCATGAGAGGAGTAAGTATCGTCGTATGATTCTTCAACGCCACGGAGGGGGTCTCTGATTCAGGGATGACCCCTACTGAGGGAACGACCTCTACTGTGAGAGGGATCCCTAGAGCTCGCACTACTTGGCCTGGACTTTGTTATATTTGGCGAGTAGTTATCACTGAGTCGCTCATGTACGCTCTTCTTACGGTGGCTCAGGCGGTTAAACACGTTTCTGTCATCGTGCCTTTCTCGACCACGTGTCCTGGATCTCTCATGATGGAACCTTATAGACGAGTTTCATGCCCTTGAGTTCAGGGAGTTCTCCCTTTCTCTTTGGATTTTCTTGGAAATTTCTCCAAAATCGAGTCTAGTTTGGACTTCTTTTCGCTTATCATGACACGCCCTGTCCATAATGATCGGCAAGATGTCTTCGTAGTGTTTTTCACAGAAATCTAGGATGTAAGCCTTGGGCACGGTATCTGCTTCCTTCAGCGTCTTTTATTTGATAGTGGCAATGATGGGGGTAACGTTAGCCATTGCACTCATTGTTTCTGAGAGTGGTTCCTAGTGTTGGGTCTCACGGATGACGCTAACTTGTTGATATAAAAGTTGGGTTAGGTTGTGTTTGGCCCGAATAAGCGGTTATTCGGGTATGGAGTACCTCATTCTTATATCAAGTGAATTTGCTTCAGGATCCCTGCACAAGGAATAAAACACCGTTAACCTTATCATGGGAGCGGATCCCACGATTAGACTCTGGCGTGAGAGTAAGTATATAGCTTTGGGGAGTAATCGAATGTAATTAGGGTTTATGCGATACCTATATTAATGATAATCGTCTTCCTTTTATAGGCCAAATAGGCCCTAGGGTTTCCTTATCTTTCGGCCCAAGACTTGTCTAATATACTCGGGATTTGGCCTTATCTTAACCTTTTCAAATAAGCAGAGCGTATCTCTTATCTAGTTAGATTATCTTTCCCTAAAATAGCTTATAAAGATATTGCATGCAGAAGCCACGTGTTGGAAACCGCGCTCTAGCAGCTGCATCCCAGACGGGTGTTCGCGACCGCGACCTATTGGCCCAAGTAGTGATAAGAATGAGTAAGCCCATAATCGTATGAGTAGGACGGGTCGGTCCATACTATACGTCATCAGTGGTTATGATTATAAGGGTTGTTAATTTGTTAGATGATCTTGTAAATTAGTTAATATTAAAAACTTTGAACGGTAGTAAACAAAAATCCTAAATTTGCTAATGTGGGTATATCTTGAAAGTTCAATTTTTAATCTTTGGTTAAATCAAGTCAATTCAACTGATAATGCTATAGGGTAAGGTGGTCCCATTGATGGGCTTAAACATACTACTTACCTAAATGAAAACGCACCCAAGAAACTTTAAAAGAGGGGCTTATATAGAACATAAACCTGAAAGAAGGGAACAATAGGGGGAGACTCTGTCATGTTGATGAAAGCATAACCCATGTATTGACGGTTGACAGAGGAACCATTAGAATTTTCAGAGTGGCCAACCACTGAGAAACAGATACAGATTTCCAATGAGTCAAAGGATCAAGCTATAAACTTTTGTTTTGGAAACACTAATAGTATACAGTCTTCTGAAAATTGCAAACTTTACAATTTCACACACATTATGAAGAATAACTCGTTGTCTTTTTTCACAAAAACCTACTTAGATTAACAACATATGCGGAAAAAATATATATACTACCTGGACAGATAAGCTGTTAAAGTTGTGGGCCAAAAATTAATAGCTGGTGATTTTCCTGAAACACTATGACAAGCAACATTTGATAATGAAGATAATGACAACTAATTAAGATATATTTGGAGGTTAAGACCAGCCTACCATTGTCAATAAGTTCGATTGAGCGTCCCATTGAGCCATCGATTCTGTTGAATTGCTATTTCCTAACCTCTCAGAATGCACCTTCCACTGTAGTCTATCATTAATGCCCAACTCTACAAACAGGTTCTGCATATTTGGGTAAGTTCCAACTTCAAGCAGGTTAAGAAAAACATTATTAATTAGAGCTAATTACTTAGATGAGCCAAAAAGCGACAATTTCCACTTTTTTTCTCGATTTCTTTTTTCCACTATTATTTCGCGCGAAATCGCGAACGCACGACTCCACTGGAATGCTGCCAAGTGTCATTCTGTACGAGGATGTTTCTGGCCTGAGTTTTATGTTTTTTCACGAACTGGAGGTAGTTTTGCACGACAAAGTTTGTCGTTTTCATAAATACAAAACTTCTTCGAAAAATATTTAAACACAATCATGGAAAATTTGCATATATTTCCAACTCGACTTTTTCAAAATTTCAACCTAATTTTTTCAAAAAAATATTCGCAAAAAACCCTGACTTATTGAAAATTAGAATTTATGGTATATTTAAACAAAATCTTGGAAAACCTGTCGATGTTGTCATCAAGACAAGCATATTCGCGCTTATATGAGATGAGACGCAAGTGAACAAAATATCCTGATAAAACCACACATCGTTGTAACGATTAAACATATGTTTATGGGTAAGCAAATATCTGGCAAAGTAAAAGATATTGTCGAAACGGGCACGCATGCACCAAGAAAAGAGACACACTGTCGCCTCCATAAAAAGAGTAAAGTGTCTGAAAAGTGCAACAAGAGTGCAACATCACATAACAACATAAAATAACAATGAGAGAATCAGAGGAAAGGGATAGCAGAAGGACCAGCAGCAGAAGCATTCCCGAAAGAGATGATCGGAGGCTTTAGAGTCATGAGCTTCCCTACGCTATGACCAACATAATGGACAAGGAGATCCACATAAGGGAACTTGACCTGGTAGAAGGATTCGATAGATCTGTCATAATTCTGTTCTGCATTGGGATCAAAGTCCTTCATGTCCACAAGCTCTACACCAATACCCGAGCTAGCCACCTCCCTTAGAGCTTGACTCTTACCCACAAGCATAGCTTTCTCCTGAAGATCAGCAAGAGCAAAACTAAGATGATCACTAGATAGGAGCCTTTCAACAGCATGAGGAAAAAAATCCCTCACCAATAAAGTTCGCTCCTGGTTAGCCAAATCCAGTTTATCTTTAAGAGCTTCAACCTCACCACGCAACCTGAATACCTCCGCAGACAAAGCCTGAGCCTCACGGGTTAACAAATTGTTTAACATAACAAACCTCACAGCCGCTACATCATGAAAATTAG